>VSMD01088799.1:0-25824 GCA_008750895.1 Mirza zaza
GCCCAGGAGTTTGAGGTTGCTGTGAGCTAGGCTGACGCCACGGCACTCACTCTAGCCTGGGCAATAAAGTGAGACTCTGTCTCAAAAAAAAAAGAAAGAAAGAAATTAGCTGGACAACTAAAAATATATATAAAAAATAAGCTGGGCATGGTGGCACATGCCTGTAGTCCCAGCTACTTGGGAGGCTGAGGCAGTAGGATCCCTTGAGCCCGGGAGTCTGAGGTTGCTATGAGCTAGGCTGATGCCACGGCACTCACTCTAGCCTGGGCAACAAAGCGAGACTCTCAAAAAAAAAAAAAAAATTAAGAAATTAAAATATAAAATATAAAATAAAAAATTTTAATTAAAATAAAAAAAATAAAGTATGTGTCCTTTAAAGCAGATTAATGAGTGGAGAAAAAAAAACCAGTATGTGCCTGAAGACATATTTGGACATTTTTCTTTTTTTTTTTGAGGCAGAGTCTCACTCTGTTGCCCCAGCTAGAGTTCCGTGGCGTTGGCCTAGCTCACAGCAACCTCAGACTCCTGGGCTCAAGTGATCCTCCTGCCTTAGCCTCCCAAGTAGCTGGGACTACAGGCATGCGTCACCATGCCTGGCTAATTTTTTCTATTTTTAGTTGTTTGGCTAATTTCTTTCTATTTTTAGTAGAATCGGGGGTCTTGCCCTTGCTCGGGCTGGTGTTGAACTTGTGAGCTTAAATGATCCTCTCGCCTCAGCCTCCCAGAGTGCTAGGATTACAGGCATGAGCCGCCACGCCTGGCTTTGGACATGTGTTTTTGAGTGTGATAATCTCTGCCCTTTTATTAAATTCTTTAATACAATCATATTTAATGTTATTGATATAATTGGTTTATTATACTTGAGAAAAAATAATTTTCTTAATTATTGCTCTAGGGCTTACCATATAATGTTGACCATGAACAACGTGGGGGTTGGGAGGGGTGTCAGCGGTTGAAAATCCATGTACAACTTTTTTTTTTTTTTGAAACAGAGTCTTGCTTTGTTGCCCAGGCTAGAGTGAGTGCCGTGGTGTCAGCCGAGCTCACAGCAACCTCAAACTCCTGGGCTCAAGCAATCCTGCTGCCTCAGCCTCCTGAGTAGATGGGACTATAGGCATGCACCACCATGCCTGGCTAATTTTTTCTATATATATTAGTTGGCCAATTAATTTCTTTCTATTTTTAGTAGAGACAGGGTCTCACTCTTGCTCAGGCTGGTTTTGAACTCCTGACCTTGAGCAATCCGCCTGCCTCAGCCTCCCAGAGTGCTAGGATTACAGGCGTGAGCCACCGCACCCCGCCTATGTACAACTTTTGATTTCCCCCAAGCATAACTATTGTTGACTGGAAGCCTTACCGATAACACAAACAGTCAATAACACATTTTGTATGTTATATGTATTATATACTGTATTCTTACAATAAAGCAAGCTAGAAAAAAGAAAATGCTATTAAAAAATTATATGGAAGAGAAAATATATTTACTATTCATTAAGTGGAAACGTATCACCACAAAGGTCTTCATCATCTTCACATTGAGCAGGTAGAGGAAGGGTTGTCATTCTGTCTCAAGGCTGGCAGAGGTAGAAGACATGGAGGAGATGGAAGAGGATGCAGGAGAGGCAGTCACACTTAGTGTACCTTTACGGGAATACACCTTAATTTCTGTTTGACTTTTTTGCTTTTTCATTTGTCTAAAAATACTTCTATATGGTACCAGTCCTTCTTCCACTGTTTGCTTTAGTTTCAGTGCCCATACCATGGAAGGGTCCATGTTGTAAAATAAGTCAAAAGCAGTCTTGAATAATTAGAACACTTCTGCCAGATTGTCTAACGTCAATTTATTTTCTGACACTGCTGCTTCTATATCTTCTTCCTCATTGTCTGTCGCTGATTTGGAGTTCTCTTCCATAGCATTGATAATCCTTTCCATAGAGTACCATGTATAATGAGCCTTAAAATTCCTTATGACTCCCTGATCTAGAGGCTGAATTAGAGATGTTGTGTTTGGGAGCAAGTAGACCAAGTCAACACCTTCAGTATGGAACTCACGGGGTTCTGGGTAGCCAGGGGCATCGACCAATATCAAAAGAACTGTAAAAGGCAATCCTTTACTCACAAAGTACTTCCTGATGTCAGGGACAAAGCGTTGGTGGAACCAATCAAGAAAAAGAGTTCTTGTTCAGGCCTTCTTGTTGTACAGCCAAAAGACGGGCAACTGGTGTTTATGTTTTCCCTTCAAGGATTGGGGGTTAGCAGTTTTACAGATAAGTGCAGACCTGGCCGGGCTTGGTGGCTCACACCTGTAATCCTAGCACTCTGGGAGGCTGAGGCAGGAGGATTGCTTAAGGTCGGGAATTCAAAACCACCCTGAGCAAGAGCGAGACCCCGTCTCTACTAAAAATAGAAAGAAATTAATTGGCCAACTGAAAATATATAGGAAAAAAAATTAGCTGGGCATGGCAGCACATGCCTGTAGTCCCAGCTACCCAGGAGGCTGAGGCGGAAGGATTGCTTGAGCCCAGGAGTTTGAGGTTGCTATGAGCTAGGCTGATGCCATGGCACTCTAGCCTGGGCCACAGAGTGAGACTCTGTCTCAAAAAAAAACAAAAAAAACAAAAAAAAAAAACCAAAAGGCAGTCCTGAACATAAACCAAGCTGAATTTGCACAAAACAGTGGAGTTCACCTGTCCCCTCCTGCCTTATATCCTGGTGCTCACCTCTCTTCCTTACTAATAAATGTCCTGTGTAGCATTTTTCCAGAATAGGGCACTTTTGTCTGCTTTAAAAATTTGTTCAGGCAAGGTATCCTTTCTTCCCAGTAATTTTCTTAATGGTGTCTGGGAGCTTGTTTGCTGCTTCTTCATTAGCAAAAGCTGCTTCTCTTGTTATCTTGACATTTTTAAAGCCAAATCTATTTCTAAAATTATCAAACCATTGTGTGCTGGCATTAAATTCTCCAGCTTTAGAGCCTTCACCTTCTTTTTGCTGTAAGTTATCATATAATGACTTTGCTTGTTCTTGAATCATATTAGAGTCTATAGATACGCCTTTCTTATAGCAATCCTGTACCCACATAAAAGCTGCATTTTCAAGTGAGATAAAAAGGTATTTTGCAGAAAGTACAAGGTTTTGGGGCCTGCTGGCATAGCTGCAGTGCTGGTTCATCAATTTCCTTTTCTTCTTTTTTTTTACAAAAAAAAATCGTCATGCTGGATCTGTTTATCTTGAAGTGGTGGGCAACCACAGTTGCATATCAAAATCAAACCATTCACCTTTATCATGTAATGTCAGGACTTTGCTTCTTGGGAATCCTTCCAGCAACACTAGTGGCAGTTCATATAGGTCACATAGTATTATTCAAGGTTTACATTTACAATATTGTACTAAACACAATGAACAATGCACAAGAACTGGGAGGTCACTTTTTACTGTGAGATGAAATTTACTGAAGAAACTAACTGCTCCGGTAGAGTTGATTAGTGTCACATAGCTTTTAAGTGGATATTCACAACACTTAAGCTTACTGGAATAGCAACAGGAGGTGACTATGAAATTATTACAGTAGTGCAGTATATATGACAGTTAATTTTGTGCATTTATGATTTAATATTTGTTTGCATTTCTCTGGGCTGTGAATGGCACCATGTGTTATCTGTGTGTATAAGTTTTGATAAATTTTAACTTTTTATAATATATGTATATTTTATGGTAATAAATGATAAAATAGACGAGTATCTAAAAATATTTGGTGTGTTCATGATGGACCTAACTTTTTCTTAGCTTTTCTGATATTTCTAGGCTACGTGTTTCATCTGCATGTTTTTTCAAATTGTGCAAATCTCAAAAAAATTTTCCAATATATGTATTGAAAAAAATTTGTATATAAGTGGGCTCTCACAGTAGCCTATAGCTCTCATAATAACCTATGTTGTTTAAGGATCAACTGTATCTCTTAACTTTTCAGATTGTACTTAAGACTTTTACTAACTTAATTCCAGTGATATTTGAAAACATGACTGTTCTATGGCTGTGTTGCCTCTTCCCCTTTTTTGTGATATTACAGTTATACATATTACTTTATGTATATTACAAACCCAAGAATATGTTGTTACAAATATTACTTTATAATTATATGTCTTTTAAAGAAACTCAGAGATAAAAGGAAAGCAAGTATATTTTATAGAGTTTGTTATCATAACCTTCTTATTTACTGTTTTTGGTTCTCTTCATTCAAGTTGTCATCTACTGTTATTACCTTACTTCAATATGGATTTGGTTCTCTTCATTCAAGTTATCATCTGATATTACCTTACTTCAATACGGATTTGCTCACACCCATTCCTTTATGCTATAATTGTCAAATATATTATATTTCTATATGCATAGGCCAATAATATAATAAAATACCTGTTTAGAAATACAATTTCTTTTTAAATCAGGAGAATGAAGGAGAAAAATATATATCATATTGTTTTTCATAATTACATAATTGCCTTTGTTGGTATCTCTGTTTTTTCACAAGGAATTTAATTACTGTCTGGGGTCTCTTACTTTCCACCTCAAGAACTTTCTTTAGCATTTATTATAAGATGGGTTTTATAGCAACACATTCTCTTAGTTTTTATTTATCTGGAATGTCTTTATTTCACTTTCAGTTTTCAAAGATAGGTTTACTGGAGATAAGGTTCTTGGTTACCACTTTTTTTCTTTCACCACTTTGAATATGGCATTCCACTGCTTTCTGGCTGGCATTGTTTCTGATGAGACATTAGTATATAATGAGTCGTTTTTCTTTTTGTGGCTTTTAAAATTCTTTGTCTTTTGGCATTTTTATTATGACATGTTTGTATGTGAATCTCTGTGTTTATGCCATTGGAGTTGGTGTAGCTTCCTGGATGTGTAGATTAGTGTTTTTCATCAAAATTAGGAAGTTTTCAGCCATTTTTCTACAAATTGTTTTTGTACTCCTTTCTCTCCTTTCCTTCTGGCAATTCTATTATATGTTTGTTGGTGTCCCATATTCTATGAGGCTGTATTCATTTTTCTTCATTCTTATTTTGCTCTGGTTTTTTTTTTTTGGTTACACAATCTCCATTGGCCTCTCTTCAAATCTGTTGATTCTTCTGCCAGTTTAAAGCTGTTGTTGAACCCCTTTAGTGACCTTTTCATTTTAGTTATTGTACTTTTTACCTCCACAATGTCCATTTGGTGGTGGTTCTTTTTTTTTTTTTAATAGTGATTCCTCATCCTTTTATTTATTTATCTTTTTTTATTTCAGCATATTATGGGGGTACAAATGTTTAGGTTACGTGTGTTGCCTTTCCTCCCCTTCCTCCCTGGAATCAGAGCTTCAAGCGTGTCCACCTCCCAGAGGGTGTGCATTGCACTCATTATGTGTGTATATACCCATCCCCTCCTTCCCCCTCCCATCTGCCCAACACCTGATAAATGTGATTTCTGTGTGTCCACTTAGGTGTTGATCAGTTAATACCAATTTGCTGGTGAGTACATGTGGTGCTTATTTTTTCATTCTTGGGATACTTCACTTAATAGAATGGGTTCCAGCTCTATCCAGGAAAATACAAGAGGTGCTATATCACCATTGTTTCTTATAGCTGAATAGTACTCCATGGTATACATATACCACATTTTATTCATCCACTTATGTATTGATGGGCCCTTGGGTTATTTCCACATCTTTGCAATTGTGAATTGTACTACTATAAATATTCGAGTGGAGGTGTCTTTTTATAGAGTGTCTTTTGTTCTTTTGGGTAGATGCCCAGTAATGAGATTGCTGGATCAATTTATATCGCTTTAAGGTATCTCCATATTGCTTTCCACAGAGGTTGAACTAGTTTGCAGTCCCACCAACAATGTAGGAGTGTTCCTATCTCTCCGCATCCACACCAACATTTACTATTTTGGGACTTTTTAATAAAGGCCATTCTCACTGGAGATAAGTGATATCTCATTGTAGTTTTGATTTGCATTTCCCTGATGATTAGAGATGTTGAGCATTTTTTCATGTTTGTTGTCCATTATTCTGTTTTCTTTTAGAAAGTTTCTGTTTATGTCCTTTGCCCACTTTTTGATGAGGTTGTTTGATTTTTCCTTGCTGATTTTCCTGAGTTCTAAATAGATTCCAGTTATCAGCCCTTTATTAGATGTGTAGCTTGTGAAAATTTTCTCCCATTCTGTAGGTTGTTCTTTTTTTTTTTTAATGATTTCGCTCTATCAATGTTCTCTATTTGTTGCAAAATTATTATATTTTTCTTTTTTGCATGGTTTCTTTAAGTTCTTTCAATATATTTATAATGGCTACTTTGAAGTCTTTGTCAGTTAAATCCAATATTTGCACTCTCTCACAGACAGTTTCTGTTGCCTGTCTTTTTTCCTGTGTATAATTTATATGTTACTGTATTTTTGCATGTCTTATAATTTTTTTTTTTGTATTTGTTAATGGTTTATCAAGAGAAACTATTCATCAGCGCACATATTCATAGCTCAGGAACACAGGTCAAGAAATTCTTTTATGTTCCAAAATCACTTTGCACTCTGAAAGATGCCAGCCTTCCTCATCGTCTCAAAATCTTTCATAGAATCATAATTTCTGTAGAAATCTGCATATGCCTTGTTCCTTGGTTCAGCCACACCAAACTTATACAAAGTTGCAACTCCCAGGGATACCATGAATGCTCCAACAATATGAATCCGCAGGTGCCTGGCCAGGAGGCCACGCATCTGAGGTTTTGCCAAAGTGCCAGAAGCCATGGTAGTTACTGTCCTTGATGGGCATGCCGACCTCAACACGTCCTTCCTGGCTGATGGAGAAATGAACTGCCGCATGTCTTATAATTTTTGTTGCTGTTGAAAACTGGAGGCCGGGCGCGGTGGCTCACGCCTGTAATCCTAGCACTCTGGGAGGCCAAGGCGGGCGGATTGCTCAAGGTCAGGAGTTCGAAACCAGCCTGAGCAAGAGTGAGACCCCCGTCTCTACTATAAATAGAAAGAAATTAATTGGCCAACTAATATATATAGAAAAAATTAGCTGGGCATGGTGGCACATGCTTGTAGTCCCAGCTAGGGAGGCTGAGGCAGAAGGATCGCTTGAGCCCAGGAGTTTGAGGTTGCTGTGAGCTAGGCTGATGCCACGGCACTCACTCTAGCCTGGGCAGCAAAGTGAGACTCTGTCTCAAAAAAAAAAAAAAAGAAAACTGGACATTTTAGGTAATACATTGCTACAAATCTGGCTCCTGATTCTCCCCTTCTTCTGGGACTTATTTTTGTTGTTGTTTGCTTCCTTATTTGTTTAGTGACTGAGCTGAGCTATTTTAGTAAACTCTTACCCCTGCAATGTGCAGCCTCTGTTGTTGGTCCTCTGGGGTTGCAGCCTTGCATGTATATGGTCACCAGGGATAATAGTGTTTTATCAGGGATCTTTTTGACTGTTTTGTTCCCTGATTTCTTTGTTATGCTGTCTGCATCTTTCACTGTTGTACTCAGCTTTTAGACTTTATTAATTGCATGCTGATCTCTTTGTTGTTTCTGACCGTGCCCTCACACATAAATTTCTCCACATTCCAACTCAATTAAATTTAGGTTCCTTTGCAGGGATAGTTTTTGAGAATAATCTTTGACATTCTGGTCCTAGGAGGTTCTTCTTAGTTTTCTCTTTCCCTGGTTTTCTCTAGTTAACCCCCTGGCCTATAGTTTAGCTTGTTGATGTCATGAAGCTCTCCGCTTCCTCTTAATTTCTTATACAATTTCTCCATTATCCCTGAGACTGCCCTTGGGCTTGAGCTTTCTTATACTCTGTTCTAGATTACGTCATTTCCTTTGAGAAGGAAAACCTCTGTGTTGTTCTGACCTTCCTCTTTCTCTGGGTAAAATCTCTGAGCCACTGCTCCAGAGTTGGTGTTGGAGATAGTGGTCCTCTTCTTTTGGATGACAACCCTGATTTATGAGTAGAACTGTGGATGGGGCAATAACGTCAGCTCTTCTAATCTTGTCTTTCTTGGAATGGAACCTCTGCCTTACAAACATAATGGGATGAAGCCAGTTAGGGCCCTATTATTTTTTTGGCTTGCTTCATCTGCAGTAGAGCCTCCAACTTTATGAGTGTGGGCTGGGCATCAGAAGGGAGCCCCAAACCTCTGAAACTTAGCCTCTATAAACAGAGCTGGGAGGGAAGAGATGTGCTTGTTGTCCATTCTCCTGGAGAGATACCATATCCCTTTGGAGCTGGAGGAAGAGGGAGCCCTGTCTTCTTGTCTATACCAACTGGAACGGAGCTCATTCACACTGAGCTTGGTGGCGATGGTGAGTGAGTAGGTCACTCAAATGCCATAGACTTACTATTCTTACCAAGATAGACTGGATTTCCCTAATAAAGTTCCGTTATTTGCTGTATACCCTCAGAACAATTTACAGAGACATTATTCGTTTGTTTGTTTGTTTACTTCTTTATTTAGAGACAGGGTCTCACTCTGTTGCCCAGGCTAGAGTACAGTGGTGTCATCATAGCTCACTGCAGCCTCAAGTGATCCACCTGGCCTCAAGTAATCCTCCTGCCTCAGCCTCCCAAAGTGCTAGGATTACAGGCATGAGCCAACACACCCAGCCAATTTACAGAGACTTTAAGTGGTTTTTTTAAAAAAACGATTTTCACTGGTTATAGTTGATTCACTGGGAAGCTTATCCATTAAACTCTACATGCTTCCATTCTCGAACTGGATCTCTTTCTTGAATTGCTTTTGTAGCTAGTATGTAGACTCTGTACACAGTGCCGTTAGCATAAGATGAAGACAAAGGATTATTCTCATTTTATGCTTGAGGAAACTGATTATTAATATTGGTTATATGAGAGCTGAAGCCAAAATTCTGTTTGTAAATCTCAGTTCATTGTGCAGTGATTGACGTAACATGATTTTGAATCATGTTCTTAATGAATTGATACCCTAATCTTCTAATAACAAGTATATTAGTTATGTACTAGTGTATAAAAAATTATCCCTAAACTTAATGGCCTAAAACAGTAATATACACTTTTTATCCTCATGTATGGGTCAGGAATTCAGAATTAACTTAGGTAGGCAGTACTTGCTTAGTGTCTCTCATTAAATTGTTTTTAGTATATCAACTTAAAAGCTGTAGTCATCTGAAGGCTTAATTGGGGCTGAAGGTTTTTTCTTACAAAGTGGCTCACTGAAATGGTTGGCAATTTGATGGTGGCTGTTGGCATAAATCTTTAATTCTTCTCCTTCTGAGCCTCTTAACAGGCTAGAATGTCCTCACAACATGGCAGATGACTTTCCAGAGGGCAAATAATCCAAGAGAGAGGGAGAGTTAGGCAGAAGCTTTCCTTTTCATGACAGCCTTGGAAGTCACATAGCATCACTTCCACCACAGTCTTTTCATTAAAAACAATTTAGTAAGTCTGATTCACATTCACGGGGACAGGAATTAGATTCCACCACTTGTGAAGTACATCAAAGAAATTTGTGAACATATTCAAAAACCACCTTAAAAAGAAAAGACAAAAAAAAGAAAAGAAAAGACAAACTGATTCCTGGTTGCCATTGTGTTAGCTTTGATAAAAACTCAGAAAAATAACTGCTTGTTTTCTTGAGTTAGTTTCTGAACTTCTATATATATAATATCTAGTTGCACTGTATAGTCTTCAAAATTCAAGGATCAGTAAGAACCAAGCTCTCTTGATATTTGTGTTCTTTCTCAGGATAAGAAATGACCCTGAGATTTCTCAAACTTTTTGTCATGGCCCTGTGTCTATCCCAGTACTTTGATTAGATGATTAGATTCTTTTCTTTCTTTTTTTTTGAGACAGAATCTTGCTTTGTTGCCCAGGATGGAGTGAGTGCCGTGGCATCAGCCTAGCTCACAGCAACCTCAAACTCCTGGGCTCAGGCAATCCTGCTGCCTCAGCCTCCCAAGTAGCTGGGACTACAGGCGTGCACCACCATGCCTGGCTAATTTTTCCTATATGTATTAGTTGGCCAATTAATTTCTTTCTATTTATAGTAGAGACGGGGGTCTCGCTCTTGCTCAGGCTGGTTTCGAACTCCTGACCTTGAGCAATCCGCCCGCCTCGGCCTCCCAGAGTGCTAGGATTACAGGCGTGAGCCACCACGCCCGGCCTTGATTAGATTCTAAAGACAAAAGGGCAGTATGTGCCCCCCAAATCCTATTTATTAGGGATACTTGGACTTGAGCTGAAATGGTGATGAGATTCTTTATGACATTGAGACAAGGCCCCATTTTGTTAACAAATCACAGGAGAGAGTTTGTGATGACCACTCTTTTTTCTAATACTTTCAGGCATTGGACTGTGACTGTGCTGAGCAGGCAGTTTAGCTCTGGATAGAGCTGCTCAATGCCTATTGTCTGGCTAGTCAGAAAGTAGAGTGGGTAAGAGAAGAGGGTGGGGAATTGTGGAACAGAGTCATGCGAAGAAGACGATGTGGGGTAGGATAGCTTTTTTCTTCTGTCAAGAATATTGACATTTTTATTAATAGATGGGAATGAGGATTTATGGAAATCATACAAGATGAGTAGAAGGCATAAAAACTTGGAGTAGCATGGATATAGGAGGCTCTAAGATAAAGAATAGTTTTCTTAGGAATGCCACAAATACTGATGAACATCTTTCAGTTTACAGGAGGGTTCCAGATTGATGTCTCCCATTTTTTACATGTAAGGAAACTGAAATCCAGTGCAGTTAGTTTCAAAGTAGGAGCTGGAAAGATAGCTCTTGTGATTCCTAATCGAGTGTTTTATTCAATGTTACGTATCACCTTAAGTGGCCTATAGGGCTTGGCATGATTTGGTCCCTTGCTCCTCCATCCTCATCTCATCCTTCCTTTCCATCACTCTTTCTCAACTGAGCTGGCCTTCTTGTTAGTCTTCCAACATATCCTGTCCCAGGACCTTGGCACTGATGTTTCCTTTGGTTCGAAGACTCTTCTTCCAGATACCTGCATGGCTTTCCCCTCTCCTACATTATATCTCTGCTCAGATGTCACCTCACCAAAGAAGACTTCCCTGACTATTCTAAAGCATTTCTCAGCCCTATCTCTTCATTTCTCTCCTGTTTTATTTCTTTTATTTTATATTACCACATCATGTTTGTTTATTGTTTATTTCTGCTATAATGTAAATTCTATGAGGGCAGGTACTTGATTTTTGTTCACTGTTGTATTTTCCAGTGCTTAGAATAGTGACATAGAGTAAGTATTCAATGTCATATAAGTCAAATTATGGTATTCCTTTGCTCAAAGAAAACCTTCCCTTCTCATTCACAGTAAAAACCAAAGCTCTCAAAGCGGCCTACGCTATGGACTGAACTGTGTCCTCCCCAAATTCATATGTTGAAGCCCTAACTTCCAGAACACCCCAGAATGTGGGGAGATTGGGCTTATTTTATTTTTAGTGTTCCATGTTATTAATAATACAGTCTGTGAGGAAAAATGGTTAACATTTTAATACATTTGGAATTCAGCCAACCAGGGACTTATTTTGCAAAGTATTTGGAACTCTTCTCCTGGAAATCAAGAGATATATAAGGAGCTCAGAGATTCTGAGCCCATATTTCTAGGACAAACCCAAATTCAGTTGATTACAAGAATGAAAGTGATCATCACCCTGCTTTTAGGTTCCAGAGAATAGAGAACCTAAAAGGAACCTTATAAGAACCCTACATTCCTCCCTCTCTCTCTCTCTCTCTCCCCATATATATACACACACACATATATATATATATAGAGAGAGAGGAATGTAAGAACCTCCGTGTTATTTCAAGCCCTCCAAGAGCCATTAAATGTTTTCCTGTATGATATTTCATTTAACCCCATTACTGTAGAGTCATTATAGAAAAACAAAATTTTATAAAGCAACTTGGACCAAAAAAAAAATTGCTTCAAAATTATATTTATAGAAACAATGACCCTAATGGACCTAATGATTCCTGAATCATGTTACCCCTGGACTATGCAAAAGTTGAAAAAGTGTTCAAAGATTTCAAATAAATGTATAATAGTTCCATATTAAAAGACATTTATGTTCAAGGTATAGCCCTAACTTTCCAGTCTCCTTAAATGCACTTCTATACACCTTCCCTTAATGCCACTTTAGTTGAGCTAACTAGTGAAGTAGTTAAGCATGTGTCTCTAACACTGTCCAGGAGCAAAATCATCATCTCGTTTGCCCTAGTTTAAGAGAACTTTACCCAACATCTGGTCCCTATAGCAAACTAGTTCTTGGACTTGCACACATAATACCGACATCCCACTCCCTCTGCTCTCCTCTCCAGCAGGATTCTGGGACTAAATGACCGGTTCTAACATTAACTAGAGGAGCTCAAGCCAGATAAGTCACTAGCCCTTAACTTTTAGCAGGCACCACCCCTGTGGTTCTAGAAGTTGTGTCATTACATTCTGTACCCTATCCCCCTGGAGGTTGGGTGTTTAAAGAGGTAATTAAAGTTAAGTGAGGTCATAAGGGTGGCACCCTAATTTAGTCTGACTGGTGTCCTTATGAGAAGAGGAAGACACATCAGAGATGCCTGTGCACAGAGAAAAAAGGCCATGTGAGGACAAAGTGGGCAGGTGGCCAACTGCAAGCCAGGGAGAGAGGCTTCAGAAGAAACCAAACCTTTTGACACCTTGGTCTCGGACTTCCAGCCTCCAGAAGTGAGAAAATTGATTTCTGGGTTTTTTTTTATTGTTGTTGTTTTTTTTTTTTTGAGACAGAGTCTCACTTTATTGCCCAGGCTAGAGTGAGTGCCGTGGCGTCAGCCTAGCTCACAGCAACCTCAAACTCCTGGGCTCAAGCAATCCTGCTGCCTCAGCCTCCCAAGTAGCTGGGACTACAGGCATGCACCACCATGCCCAGCTAATTTTTTCTATGTATATTAGTTGGTCAATTAATTTCTTTCTATTTATAGTAGAGATGGGGTCTCGCTCTTGCTCAGGCTGGTCTGAACTCCTGAGCTCAAAGGATCCGCCCACCTCGGCCTCCCAGAGAGCTAGGATTAGAGGCGTGAGCCACTGCTCCCTGCCGATTTCTGTTGTTTAAGCCAGGCAGCCTGTGGCATTTTGTTACGGAGGTCCCAGCAGCCTAACACAGCCAGTGTGTACTCCCAGCTCCTCTCCTCATCCCCAAGTCCCCTCTTTCGTACACTGTTGCAGCCTCTTTGGCTTCAAGTGCTGTGAGCTGGCTTCCACCTCAGAGCTTTTATATTTAATGTTCATTCTGCCTGGAATACTCTTCCTCTCAGATTCTATACTGCTTACTAACACACTTTCCGTCAGTTTTCTGCTCAAATGCTGCCTTCTTAGTGATGCCTTTCTTGACCATCTTATTTCAAATTGCAGCCTGTTACCTCCTCATTCCCTGTGTCTTGAACTTGCTTTGTTTTTCTCTGTAACATTTATCACCATCTGACATACTATAATATATATGTACTTGCTAATTACCCATCTCCTAGATCAAGGCTGTGTGTGCCATGAGGGCAGGCCTCAGGGTTGCCTTTCGCTTTGCTGCTGATTTGATGCTTAGAATTGTTACTGGCACAGAGTGGGCCTTCAAGTAATATTTTGTTCTGTGTTCTTTCATGTGATGGTCAGTTAGGTACAGCCACAGGAGAGGAATCAGGAGGCACAGGAGGGGCTCAGGAAAACAAAATTTACTATACTTACAAGTCCTAGAAACAGGAGACATGCTATTCAGGGCCACATGGGGAAATACCCAGGTCAGTCAGGGGGCAGAAGGGGCAGGCATGAGGGCGGAGCCCCGGCCAAAGCCTTTATTAGAGTTTCTGAGAGAAGAGCAAGATAGCTCAGGCTTGGCTAGTTTGAATAATTTTGGCAGGCTCTAAACTGTAAGGGTGGTCCCTAGTTGCCTGGTAACTGACCCTGCCGAGATCAAGGCAGAGGAATATTGCATCCTGGGCAGATACTGCCTATGGGCCAGATAGAGGTGAATGGCTTTGGGTTGGTTAGTTTGCTTATCAAAATGTTCCTCCTGAGCCCTTTGTCATCTATAAGAGTTGGCTAGCTCTTGGAGGGGCAATTTCTTCCCAGCCAGAAAAAATTTTTAAATGTCAAACATCATACAGAAAATTAAAACATAAACAATATATATTTATTGGATCAGTTAATGAATGACCAAATAGCACTGACTCGTGGGTAGACAAATAGATCATTAACCCAGACCAGAAGGTCTATGACTCCATTTTTATATATAGGAACTAAATAGTTTTTGTTGTTTGTTTTTTAAAGGGAAGACATAGTTATGGGGAAAGGGGTGGTTTACATAATCTGGAACCTTCATGATTGGCTTTATTCATGTGGATGAAAAGGAAGCTAGATCTCTACCTTTTATCATAAAAATAATGAATGTTAGATTGATTAAACATCTAAATGTGAAAAATTGTGAAATTATAAACAAAAATTTAGAAAACTTAGGAGAATTTTTGTGTAATTTCTGGGTATGTATGCTTCCAGGGGGTGGGGTAAGGCTTCCTAGACTTTTAAAAGAGAAAACTCAGAAGTCATAAATGTAAAGATTAATAGATCTGATTGTATGAAAATTTAAAGTTTATAATATGAAAAGACACTCAGAAACAAAATATCAATGGGGAGAAACCAATTGCAACATATTTGACAAAGGGTTAATATTCCTTCTATAGTAAGAACTACCTCCTGATAAGAGAGGGTCAACTCACTAGAAATGTGAGCAAAGAATATTGAAAGGAAACGAAAGGCACATGGGTAGTAAACATGAAAAGATGTTCAACAGTTACACACATACACTCACAATTTTTTTACACATCAGAGTCATTTTTTTCACCAAATATTTGCTGATTTTCTACTGTGTACCAAGTATCATTCTATGTATTAGAGATAAAGCAGAGAAGAAAACAGGCAAATATCCCTGACCTCATGGAGCTCACATTCTAGTGGAGGAAGATCCATAAGAAATAAGTCATGAGTGGCCGGGCGCAGTGGCTCACGCCTGTAATCCTAGCATTCTGGGAGGCCAAGGCAGGAGGATCACTCAAGGTCAGGAGTTTGAGACCAGCCTGTGCAAGAGTGAGACCCCCGTCTCTACTAAAAATAGAAAGAAATTAGCCAAACAACTAAAAAAAGAAAAAATTAGCCGGGCATGGTGGTGCATGCCTATAGTCCCAGCTACTCAGGAGGCTGAGGCAGGAGGATCGCTTGAGCCCAGGAGTTTGAGGTTGCTGTGAGCTAGGCTGACACCACGGCACTGTAGCCCAGGCAAGAGAGTGAGACTCTGTCTCAAAAAAAGAAAAAACAACGAAAGAAAGAAATCATGGGAAATAAATTATTGGTATGTTGGAAGGTGCTAAGTGCTGTGTAAATAAATAAAGCCACATAAGGGGTCAGCATAAAGAAAATGAAAGGAATTTAAGAAGTTACTTTGCCCAACTGTGGGGAAATGAATTTGAAAACCTGGATGAAATGGATCCTTTTCTATCAAAATATAAATTACCAAATTGGTCATTGGGCAGAGAGAAAGTCTAGAGAAAGTTGTTGAAGAACAACATTAAGAAAAAGCACCAAACGATATTTCAGAGGTGAATTCTATAAAACTTTAAAGACCAGACAAGTCCAAAGATATTTAAAGCATTTCGAGTTTAGAGAAAGAAGTGAGTTTGTAGAGAAATGGTTATTCTCCTACATATTTAGTGAAAGTGGGAATTTGTAGAAGCTTTTTGAGACATATTCCTACAACACATATTAAAATTAAATGTATATACACACACATTTAACTTAGCAGTCCCACTATTGCTACTCTGTTGGGATTCTAACCTTTAGAAATGAAAGCATCATTTGATAAGTCATTGATTACATAATGTTTGTAGTAGCAGAAAGACTGGAAACAACTTGAGTATTCAACAAAAGTTTGAATAATTGAGGGTGCAGCTATACTATGAATATTATGCAACTATTTAAAAAGGGGCTCTATATGGTTTGCTTAGAGAAATGTCATAATCTGAAAAGCAGAAAAAAAAGAAAAAAAGCATATTTCCAGTTATATAACATTTGTGTGTGTTTATATGAATATAAAGAACTGTATGAAAGGAAACTTTTCAAACTTTAACATGGATTATTTGGGGCTTGGGGAGAGTATTGGCTTTTTGTTGTTTTTGGCTTGTTGCCTCTAGCAGGATTTTTAGTTTCAAATGAAAATCGGATAAGATATCTTTTTAAAAAGACTTTCGCCTGCTTATTTTAATGCAGATAAAATAAATGCATCTGCTTGGGTGGTAGATAAAACTGATGTGTGAGACTCAGGGTGGGTGGTGTGATTTGTGTAGTATGCATAAGGCAGGGCTTGTGAATTTTACCAGCTTTTACCAGTTTTACCAATGATTGAGTTTTTATATGGTGTAGTAGAATCACCTTGAGAAGATAAAGCATTGAAGAAAGCAATTTTTTTTTTTTTGAGACAGAGTGTCACTCTGTTGCCCCGGCTAGAGTGAGCGCTGTGGCCTCAGCCTAGCTCACAGCAACCTCAAACTCCTGGGCTCAAGCTATCCTCCTGCCTCAGCCTCCCAAGTAGCTGGGACTACAGGCATGTGCCACCATGCCTGGCTAATTTTTTCTATATACTTTTAGTTGGCCAATTAATTTCTTTCTATTTTTAGTAGAGATGGATTCTTGCTCTTGCTCAGGCTGGTTTCCCGAACTCCTGACCTTGAGCGATCCTCCACCCTCGGCCTCCCAGAGTGCTAGGATTACAGGCGTGAGCCACAGCGCCTGGCCAGAAAGCAATTCTTGAACTTCTGTCAACCCAAGGGTTTTCACGGGTAAGATGAGGATTGAAAATATCTACCAAACAGGTAGGTCTTTTTTATTGTGAAATGATTTCAGAGCGATAAACTTTTAGCTCAGTAAGCCTTAACTGAATTATGATTTCCTGGCATTTTGAGTGCCTGTGATAAAGGGATATTTAAAAAGGTACAATGTAAGAAGATAAAGACAGGCAAAATCTTAACCATACAATGCATTATGATATTAAGTACCAGGTGAGTATTACCTATTTTAATGTTATTATTGAAGGCACAGGTGATCAGGGAAGACTTCATGGAGGAGGTGAGACAATACATTTCTTTTTTTTTTTTTTTTTTTTTTTTTTTTTTTTTTTTTTTTTTATTATTTTTTTTTTCTTTTATTTCATCATATTATGGAAGTACAAACATTGTTAGGGTTACAAATATTGCCCCTGCCCCCTCCCTCCCCCGACAATACATTTCTTAAAGGATGAGCATGATTTGGACAGGACACGCACAGAACGGGCGAAAGCATCGATGCTTGAGTTTTGCAGCAGCCACAGCTCGGGAGCGCCCCCTTGTGGAAGCAAGCTCCTCGGGCTCTTTCTCTGGCCTGGGGCAAGCGCAGTGCCGGCGGTACGCAGGCGCCGGGAGCAGACGGCGGCTCGCAGAGGCTTTAGAGGCGCGCATGCGTGCACCTCTCAGGAGGCGGTGTCATCGTCGTCGTCGAGACTGGAGGCTGAGTGCTAAGCAGTGTGGGGCGCGAATGGGATCCGGCTGTTAGTCGGGTAGGCATAGGTAGGACCGCTGCCTTGTGGGGAGCAGGAGGTTGGAAGGCAGGGGCCCGTAGCGTGGGGGTCCTTAGCCTTTCCCGTGAGCTCCGGGCCGACTATTGTATCTGTGTCGCAGCGGCTGCGCACAAAATGGCGGCGGGCAGGCGGCGGGGGCGGGAGGGGGTTGGGGGACCCCCCCGGGATGGCGGGCGAGCCGGGCCGCCCCGCTGCCGCGTTTGTCCTACTCGCTGCTCAGCAGGGGCCGGCTGGGCACCGTGTGGGACCCTGCCGCGGTGAGAGCCGCCCGACGCCGTTGCGCTGGGCTGAGGAAGGTGAAGAGCCCTTCGGCAAGGCCCAGGCGGCCCTTTCCCCGCCGGCGCAGGCCCGGCCGCGGCCCCGCGGGCCTGACAGCCGAGGGAGCGCTGGCGAGGGAGCCGCGAGGAGGCAGGCGCTGTTCCCACCGAGTCGGAAGAGGCGCTGGAGTTGGACCGCGACGTTGCGAGAAGCGTGGAGAGAAGAGCGTGTTTGTGTTCGGGGCTGGGGAGGGGGAGTTGCGGCGAAGGAGGGCCTGCGACGGTCGGCGGCTGTCGCAGGCCGCAGTTCCCTTGCCTGCGTTGTGCGGTGTGAAAGCAGAGAGAACGTCACCTCTGCGGGCTGCGGAGGGCTCGTGAATGGCTGTGATGCTTAGCAGTATTTCCAGGTTTCTCCAAGGAGCCGTGAATGTGGAACGTTAGTGTTTTTGTGTGCTCGGGCCCCGTTCTGATGAAGGGGGTTACATGTATACTACACACTCGAATCCTTGAGGACGTTTGAAACATTTTTTGTTTGAGGTAATTGCGAACGAGGGAGACTTAACAGTATTACCGAAGCTTTGAGCTAGACTGTGAAGGCTGGCTGCCTCGGGCTCATTTTTCTTAATCTTAAAAATTTTGTCCTTAGGCCATGTTTGGGGGTGGGGAGACGGAATACTCTCAGTCAGAACCGAGTTCTGAAGCAACACTCGTCACCGGGATCCATTGATTTATGCTGATTCAAATTCTTTTTCTAACCAGCTTTGGAATTGTGCCCAAAAAAGTTTTTTTCCCTATTTGTTGTAAAGGGTTAACTTTTTTTTTTTTTCAGGGATGTTGTTTCTTGCTGGTTCAGAATTGCAAATTTTTGGAAAAAAATTTACAAAAAAAATGATGAATTTAAGGAAGTTTGCACAAAAATAAACGTGTAAATGATATTACTTCAGTATAGCGGTGGCTCACGCCTGTAAATGCTAGCACCTTGGGAGGCCGAGGTGGGTGGATCGTGTGAGCTCAGGAGTTGGAGACCAGGAAGCAAGAGCAAGACCCGTCAATACTATAAATAGAAGAAATAAGCCGGGCATGGTGGCGCATGCCTGTAGTCCCAGCTACTTGGGAGGCTGAGGCAAGCGGATCACTTGAGCCCAGGAGTTTGAGGTTGCTGTGAGCTAGGCTGAGGCCACGGCAGACTCTGTCTCAAAAAAAAAACACAATAGCTTTAAATTTGGTTAATGATTAAGCATTCTAGACAGTGAGCTTATGTTGCATTCTTTTTTAAAAATATAGTTGACAACGTTTCATATATATTTATATTCCCGTATTCTGTAATATGTACTTTAAAATAACTATGTGGAATCCAACACGTTAATAGAGTAAAATATGCTGGGCTATTCCCTTCTTGGTCATTTATTTGTGTTGAACCCAAGAAAGGGTAAAGATAAAAACAGTTGGAAGAAATCACAAAATCTCATTCATTATTAACTAAAATACTCATTTTTAGAACATATTTATTCATGTCCCACATATCTGTTGCCTTGTATATTGGTTATATTTAAGTTTTGTGATTTTTTTTGCATTTTGTTAGGGAGGGTTTGTGTGGCAGATGCTCTAGTTTAAAAAAGGTGCTCACAATTGGTCATTACTTTATACTTAACAGCTATCCTAGAGGTTTTTTGGGGGGCTCTTTAGGTGCTCTGGAAATTTTGTTTTTATATAGTGGAAGAAAATGAGACAAATAGTTTAATGGAAAGAGAATAGGCTTTGGAATCAGAAGATCTGGATTCGAATCCCTATTTTCTTCTATTTTGTGTGTGAGACTTTGGGTAAGTTTTTCTAGTCTTTCTGAACTCTGTTTCTTTATGTGTAAAATGGTGATGATACTGTTTCCCTCTTTGGATTTTTGTGACTGGTGAGACAATACATAGAAAGCTCCTATCCCTTGGCACATACTAGGTGCTTAATGAATGTTAGCTGTCACTTTTATTTCAAAATTTAAAATGCTTAAGTAGCATCTTTTGACAGAAAATTGCAACCTGTGGATATTCCCTTTTAAAAGAAGAGGTTTAAAGGAATTTAGATTAATAGAATTTCAGAGTTGAAAGATTAATCTTTCATTAAAATATTTTGTCCTTCTATAAACTTGATACATGCCTCTCTTGTAGCACTTCTCTATATTTTGTAACCATTTATGTGATTGTTGTGTTAATCTTTGTATCTATCCCAGTGCCAGATGTGTAGATGCTCAGATGTTGAGTAAATGAACTCAGCTGGTAGTTGCCAGAGCCTGGCTTCCAAATCATGCTCTTTCCACTGTGCCTTAATACTGATAAAGGTTTGACTAAATCTATCCAAATTCTTAATAAAATGCTTTATATACTAAGAAACAGTGCTTCCAGTATAGGTACCCAGTAACATAGTTTGGATTGTTTTGCAAGCAAATAGGAGCTAATAAATGTTGAAACGTGGTAGTTTAGGGGTCCTCCAGGATGAAAGTATTTGTTTGGGGCTAAAGCCAGTAAGCCCTTATTTGTATTCAACTTAGTCTTCATTGCTTTAACTTTGGTCTGAAATTTGTGGTTGAAGAAAATGAAAATAAGTATGTGGGAGATGGGAGGAGAATAATGGAAAGGAAGAAGGGTAATGGAAAGGAAGAAGGGTAATGAAAAGGTGAGGTGTAGAAATAAAATACATAGCAATAATAATGATCAGCGAGGGTCAAGAATAACAAGGGTTTTGCATTGAAAAAAAGAAATTTCAGGGAACATAGGAGAAATAGCTTTAAAGTACATATATTTTCTTAATAGTTACCTTGGGGTACATATATTTTAGGTTATCTTTCAACTCTTGAATCCCTTAAATACCAAAATACTTTTTTCCTATCTTATTTCCACAGTCTTCATTTTATTAAACTTTAAGCTAATTCCCCTATTGTCTCTGTAGAAAGTTGCCAATTTTATTTTCTATTGAATTTTTTTTACTTTTTTTTTTTTTTTGAGACAGGGTCTCGCTCTGTTGCCTGGGCTAGAGTGCAGTAGCATCTGCAACCTTAAACTCCTGGGTTCAGGTGATCCTCTTGCCTCAGCCTCCCAAAGTGCCGGGATTACAGGTCTGAGTCACCATGCCCTTCTACTCTTTTTTAAAAATATTTTATTATGGAAAATTTTAAACATATACACAAGTGGAGAGAATTATATAATGTTTCACACAGGTACCTATCATACAGCTTTAGTTATTAAAGGTTAATGGTCAGTTTGTCTACTCTATACCCCTGGTTTATTTTTAAGCGAATTTTATATCATTTTATCAATATATAGTTCAAACTTTTCTCTAGAGTATAGCTACTTCTAGTAATCATTAATAATAATTTATAGTATCACATAGACAGTATTCAAATTTTCCCAGTTATATCTTTTATACCCCCAAACAAACACACACCTGTGTAAACAATTTGTTGGAGTAAGGATCCAGGTAAGGTTTATAGTTCGTTTATAACTGGTTGCAATTGGTTGATCTATCTCACAAGTTTGTAAGCTACCCACCTACCTTTTCTTGTAGTCTATTTCTTCAAGAAAAGCTGCTTTTTATATGTTTATTTAGATAATGCTTTGCTTCATCAACATCTGAATCCATGAATTTTGATGTGACTTTTGAAATGTACTCAATAATTGCTAGGTCTCAATTTAGTAAATATTGAAAGAAAGGTGGAAGTAAGCAGTTAATTTCTATTTCCAGTATATTATAATTTTCAGAAACTACCCAAGCCTTAATAAAAGGAACAGCCACCTATCTGCTTCTTAAGTAAAGCATTATGTTTATTATCTAGCTCTTTTGAGCACCTATTGCATGTCAGGAGTTATAATTTTAATTAATCTTCATGACATTTTGAGTAGGTACTGTTTTTATTTCCATTTTTACATGATGAAACTGAGACTTGGGTTAGCTGACTTGCTCGGGGTCACATAGTTAGCAAGCAGCAGGACCACAGTTAAAACACTGAATGTACGGTCTAAGTTCTTAAAACACTATGCTACACTATCTCTGTAAAGCTGAATTACTAGTGTTAAATTTTATTTGTGGGAGTTAACCAATTTTGCATGAAGTCATTCACTGGAACCCCTCCTAGCAGGGTGGGTATCTTCAGATCAGTGGAAACTTCCCCAAAGATTAGGTTATTGTGGATTGCATAATGGGCTGACAAACACAATAGGGAGTGAACATGATGCAGAAAAAGAAGAGCCAAATCCAAAATTGTGTTAGGGGCTGATGCTCTTTATTATATAGAGGTTTTCTGCCTCTTGTCATACTTGCTTATAGTCTTTTTAACTTATTATACAATTAAGAAGTTACATAGTCTAATCTTGGACATAAAATGGGTCATTAAAACTGTTTTTGAGTGAATTTAAGCCCTGGGTATTAGGGGAATTCCATCTCCTACATACACACTTTTCTTGGACTGTTTAACAATAAGTTGCATATATCATGCTCCTTTATCTTTAAATACTTTAGTATATATTTCTTAAAAAGGTATTTTTCATAGTCATAGTACAGTTACGAACTTCAATAAATTTCACACTGATAAAATTCTTTGTATTCTGGTTTTTGTCAATTGACCCAATAATATTCTTCATAGCAATTTTTTCCTCCAGTACAAGATCAAAGATCAGATATTGCATTTAGTTGTCATGTTGTCTTTAATCTGGAACAATATTTTTGAAGAATACAACCTGCTCTTTCATACAGCATTTCTCATTTTGGATTTGTCTGATGTTTTTGATTAGATTCAGCATATGCATCCCTGGACAGAAAAATCACGTAAATGATGATATGTCCCCAGGGTACATCTGGAGATACATGATGTCCATCTGCCCTTCATGGGTGATACTATGTTTGATTATATGTTTTGATATTAAAGTGTTTGGTTCCCCTCCATCTTAAATCAATCTCTGGAGAGAGATTTTAAGACTGCAAATGTCCTACTCATCAAAATTTCCCTCTGTATGTAATACCTACTCGTGATTCTTGCCTGAGCCATTCTTTATTGTGTTAGTTACAAAATGATTTTCCACTCCAGCTGTTCTATATTTACTCGTTGGTACTCACCACAATGTAAGAGCTTTCCCTTCTCCCTCATTGATTGGTTTATTGGTATGGACTTACGACTTTTAGGATTTTCAGTGTTATATAATTTATTACTGTTCATTTCTTTCTTGCTTTCTGCCATACCATATTTGTATTCACAGTGATAGACCTGGTTCCCAGCACCATCAAAACATTTGCTTATTTGCTCAAACCTAGAACATGTCTAAAGTCATTTCAGAATTGCTTTATCTGTACCACTACAAAAAACAAACTTACTCTGAAGAGTGAACATTTGTTATTCTTAACCTTTCTCCTAGTTTTACCAAAACTGAGGGTGTATCAACTGAATAATGGGTTCATAGTTGAATTAGTTTTCTTTTCCCTCTTCAGTGGGTTGTGGTATTCTTTAGAAATATGATTTAGTTTGCTTTCAGTTTTAGTTATTTCCTTCCATCTTTACTGATTTAATTTTTAAAAAATAATGTAGATTTAACAATGCTTCCAAAGGTTAAAACTATACAGTAAGTTGTACTTCATGAAATATCATTCCCATATCCCTTTAATCTTTTCTATCCATTGGTTACCTTTGTAGGTAACCAACTTCATTGTTTGCTGTGTTATCTTTACTGTTTATTTTTAACCATAAGCAGATACATGTATGTTTTATTATTTCTTTTTTTAAAAACACAAAAGATAGTACTCTACTGTGTTCCCCCCAAAATAAGACTTACCCATAAAATAAGCCTTAGCAGAATTTCTAAGCATTTGTGCAATATAAGCCTTACACTGAAAATAAGACCTAGTGATGGGCGTGGCTTCACAGCATATCTGCACAACCCATGCATTTCGTTGCAGAGCGGTAAAGAAGTTGAGCAGCCCTACTCATCTGCCCCATCGTGATAGCTACTATCCCAGAGGTGACCGGAAAGGTGTGGGCAGCCCCACCAACTAGGTCAGCTCCTCTGTGTGCTGCAAGCTGAGGCTTTGAGGGGAAAATAACACATCCCCTGAAAATAAGCCCTAGGGTGTCTTCTTGAGGAAAAATAAATATAAGACCCTGTCTTATTTTCAGGGAAACACGGTATATTTGTTCTTTTGTAAAGATTTTGGGCCTTTTGGCATTTTAAGATATTTAGTCAGTTTAGGTATGCTTAATTGAAAATTTTAGAGTCTACTTTAGGTGAATGGGGACATTTTTGGCCCATGTACTCCATGAAAAAAAAAAACAACAAATAACCAAATGGCAGGGAGAGCAAAGATGCAGTTAGGCTTCAGGAACAATTGGACTTGGGTATCGAATATCTTCAGTATTGTGTTTATTTCTTGGTCCTGCTTACCTCTGTTATAGTGGGGTGTTTTTTTTTTTTGTTTCAGTGTTTACTGCTCTCTCAGGCAGTAAATACAGTTGTCAATGGCTTTGAGTTTTATGAGCATTTTCCACTTTCCTCATTTTTAGTTAAAAAATCCTAGAGAAGATTCCTTTATTACAACTTGGATCAGATGATTTCTCTTGAACTAATTCATTATATTTATTAGAGGCAGTGAGGTAAGTAGGACCACCAGTGCACATCCCCAAGGGAACATCATTTACGATGAATATAATATTGTGCTCTGTAGACCTATTTCTGTATGCAGTGCACATGTTCCTAAAAAACAAAAAGGTATATCTGATAATACCCCTTTTATCAAAAAGTTGTTTTCTTGGAAATATTATTAAATTGTTGCTATATGAGGTTATTAATGCCTGGTTCTCTTGGTGATCTTTTCCTAGCATTGTGCATTAGCAAGTGATCTTTCATTTTGTTTCAAATCTGAAATGTGTTCATTAATCCTTTCAGGTAGCAATGAAATTTGTAATGTCCTTTGTGACACCAAATAATGGTTCTGATTTTCTGCCTATTTTTGCTTTCTGTTTCTTTGACTATTTCCTTGAAGGCACAACATTTTGGCCTTTTTCTTTGTTTTGGAGACAGAGTCTCACTTTGTTGCCTAGGCTAGAGTGAGTGCCCTGGCGTTAGCCTTAGCTCACAGCAACCTCAAACTCCTGGGCTCAAGTGATCCTCCTGCCTCAGCCTCCTGAGTAGCTGGGACTACAGGCATGTGGCACCATGCCCGGCTAATTTTTTCTATATATATTAGTTGGCCAATTAATTTCTTTCTATTTTTAGTAGAGACAGGGTCTCACTCTTGCTCAGGCTGGTTTCAAACTCCTGACCTCGAGCAATCCGCCCGCCTCGGCCTCCCAGAGAGCTAGGATTACAGGTGTGAGCCGCCGCGCTTGGCCCATTTTGGCATTTTGACATCCAACATGATACTCTTAACACACTTGTTGCACCTTCACAATTATTACTTGCATACCTTTTGTGAGGCATGAGAAGGGAAAAAAACTAATGGTAGTAAAGAGTTGGTTGAGTGGCTCTATGTGGTATAAGAGATTAGCAGGTTGAGTGCCAGGAAAGCACAGAATGATGTTTTTGTGGCTGAATAAACAATTGGACTCTTGTATTCACTGGCCATTGTAGTAACTGTGTTCTTTTTTTTGAGACAGAGTCTCACTTTATTGCCCAGCTAGAGTGAGTGCCGTGGCGTCAGCCTAGCTCACAGCAACCTCAAACTCCTGGGCTCAAGCAATCCTGCTGCCTCAGCCTCCCAAGTAGCTGGGACTACAGGCATGTGCCACCATGCCTGGCTGATTTTTTTTTTTTTCTATATATATTAGTTGGCCAATTAATTTCTTTCTATTTATAGTAGAGATGGGGTCTCGTTCTTGCTCAGGCTGGTCTCGAACTCCTGAGCTCAAAGGATCCGCCCACCTCGGCCTCCCAGAGAGCTAGGATTACAGGCGTGAGCCACCGCGCCC
>VSMD01088806.1:0-13249 GCA_008750895.1 Mirza zaza
CCTCCTTAGTTAAATATATTTCTAGGCATTTTATTTTCTTTGTTGTCTTTGTGAAATATATGGAGTCTTTGGTTTGGTTCTCAATTTGACTGTTGTTGGCATATAGGAATGCTACTGATTTGTGTACATTGATTTTGTAATTTGAGAACTTGCTGAACTTATTTATCAATTCCAGTAGTCTTTTTGCAGAATCATCGGCACTTTCTAGATATAAAATCATATCGTCAGCAAAGAGCAATAGTTTGACCTCTTCTGCCTCCATTTGGATGCCTTTGATTTGCTTCTTTTATCTGATTGCTCTGGCCAGGACTTAGAGCACTATCTTGAAGAGAAGTGGTGATAGAGGGCAACATTCTCTGGTTCCAGTTCTAAGTAGGAGTGCTTTCAATTTTTTCCCATTCAGTATGATGTTGGCTGTTAGTTTAGCATATATGGCTTTTATCATCTATGCCTAATTTTTAAGCATTTTTATCGTAGAAGAGTGATACATTTTGTCAAATACTTTATCTGTGTCTATTGAGAGGATCATTTGGTCTTTGTTTTTACTTCTGTTTATGTGGTGAGTTACATTTATAGATTTGTGTATGTTGAACCATCTCTGCATCTCTTGGATGAAGCCCACTAGGTAGTGATGGATTATTTTTTTGATAAGTTACTGAATTGAGTTTGTTAGGATTTTTTGAGAATTTTTGCATATATATTCATAAAGGATATTGCTCTATAGTTTTCTTTTTTTGTTGAGCCCTTTCCTGGTTTTGGTATCAGGGTGATGTTGGTTTCATGAAATGTGCTGTGGAGGATTCTTTCCTTCTCAGTGTCAGGGAATAATTTCAGCAGGATAAGCACTAGTTCTTTTTTGTAGGTCTGGTAAAATTGGGGTTTGAAACTCTCTGGCACAGTTTATGTTGTTAGAAGATTTTTTATTAATGCTTCAATTTTGGTATTGGATATTCATCTATTCAGGAATTCTATTTCTTCTTAATTGAGCCTAGAGAGGTTGTGTGTTTGTAAGAATTTGTCCATTTCCTCCATGTTTTCAAGTTTATGTGCATAGAGATGTTACAGTATTCATAGATGACATTTTTATTTCTGTGGTATCAGTTGCAATCTCTCCTTTCTCATTCCTGATTGAGCTTATTAGAGTCCTTTCTTTTCTGCTTCTTGTTAATCTAGTGAAAGGAGTGTTAATTTTGTTTATCTTTTCAAAGAATCAACTTTTTGTTTTATTAATCTTCTGTGGAGTTTTTTTGTTATTGATTTCATTTAGTTCTGCTCTGATCTTGGTTATTTGTTTTCTTCTGCTAGGTTTGGGAATTTTTGCTCATCCTTTTCCAATTCTTTGAGATGATTCATTAGGTTGTTGATTTGTGATCTTTCTGTCTTTTGGATATTGGCATTTATGGCTATGAATTTTCATCTGAGGACTGCTTTAGCTGTGTCCCACATATTTTGATAATTTGTGTCCCCTTTGTAATTTAGTTCAAATAATCTTTGATTTCCATCTTAATTTTCTCCTTGACCTGGCTATCATTTAGCAGTAAGTTGTTTAGTTTCCATGACTTAGTGTAGAGATGAGGGTTTTATTGAAATTGATTTCTAATTTTATTCCACTGTTGTCTGAGAAGATGCATGTATAATTTCTATTTTTTAAAATTTGTTGAGACATGTTTTTTGGCCTAGCATATGGTCAATCTTAGAGAATGTCACATGAGCTGATGATAAAAATGTATATTCAGAGGTTGATAGGGCAGAGAAATAAGAGCAAAACCTACAAGAAATGTGGGATTATGTGAAGAGACCTTACATAAGAATCATAGACATCTCTGAAGGTGAAGAAGAAAATACAGAAGGGTTGGATAATCTACTTGAGGAAATAATGGAGGAAAATTTCCCTGGCCTTCCTAGCAATCTAGATATCAAGGTACAAGAAGCTCCAATGACTCCTGTGAGATTCATCACAAACAGGCAAACACCAGGACACGCAGTCATTAGACTGGCCAAAGTAAACACAAAAGAGGCTTTCCTATGAGCCATAAAGAAAACCCGTCATACTACTGCAGACTTCTCAACTCAGACCTTACAAGACAGAAGGGACTGGGGCCCTATTCTCAGTCTTCTCAAACAGAATAATGCCCAGCCTAGAATTTTGTATCATGCGAAACTGAGTTTCATATATGAGGGGAAATAAAGTTTTTCTCAGACAAGCAAACACTGACAGAATTTGGCAAAATGAGATCTGCCCTGCACAAAGTATTCACAACAGCTTTACACACAGATCAGCACAGGAGACACTCACCAGTGTAAAATCATCCAAAAGCTAAAGGGCAAAGGCCAGATACTATAATGGCTCAAGAGAGAAAACAAAGCAACAAAATTCAACTAAACAGGATGAACAGAAATCTGCCCCACTTATCAATTCTTTCAATAAATGTGAATGGCTTGAACTGCCCACTGAAGAGATGTAGGCTAACCCAAGGGATAAATATACATAAGGAAAATTAGACTTCTTAATATGCAGGCACAGCCATTTTCTTATCAATTCAAGGTAATTGTTTTATAAGATGGCTACAATGCTCTAGCCTGTTCCTGAACTTTAAAAATACCATAAACCATAAGGGCCCCCAATGTTATGTACTTATGTAAAAGGATATTCTCTTCTTATAAGTGGAGAAGAAGTACAAATTGAAAAGACATACAGCTATTTGAATTTCAGTTTGGGGAAACAAATGTATCAGCTTCACAGGACAACTCAAGTTCTGGTGACAAATGATAACCACATTATGCCAGCAGGACAGTGGGCCATAACAGAGAAAGATAAAACCCAGCAGCTGTCTCCTCCTTCTCTCCCCTTCTCACAGTTGCAGCAGGAGGCAGGCAGAGCTGACTGATATGGTGGTCATGGCTGCTTAGTTCCCAACAGCACAGCTAGCACAGCCCTGGTGGAGAGCCAGTGAGACAGCACCTGCCCACCCCTCATCTCCAAGGACAGAGCCAACCAGCTCTCCTATCACCTTGCTGAGACACTTCTGACCTCAATGAATCTGCTAATGAGGCTCAGCCTTATTCCAGAATTCCAGCTGGACCCAGAGAGCTGGTCTGGCACCACCATGGAAGCCAGGCCTTAGTGCTGTTCTGGGAAGGTGCTTGGCCCCACCATCCCCCTCCCCAACTTCATGCCCTGGCCTGCCTCTGCAAGGAGGGGACTCCATGAATACAGGGACTGTCCGATCTGGCTTGGCACATACAGCAGTTAACATACTAGAAACGCCACTCTGACATCATTACTGAGAGAGCTCAGAAATGACACCAAAGGCTCTGCCAGGGAACCTTTTCCAGAGACGCATCTTAATGTTTTATCGAGTCAATTATCTGTAGAAACAAACTTTTCAAGAATACATGGACCAAAATTCTAAAATAATGTAGTATTGATAAATTTCCTGAAATGAAAATATTGCATTGCATTACAGAGTTATTCCATTCCAGGTAAAGGCCAAAGAAACTGAAGGTTCAGAAAGGTTGTGAGTACAAGAAAAGAGGGTTTCACTACATCACCCACCTTCTGCGCTGCGGTGCAGGGCATACCTGTCAGCCCAGCATCCACACAGCCAATATGGGTCAGCTGGTGACAGGCACAAGATGTGCAAATATGGCAGAGGAGGCCAGTCTGCAGGAAATGGTGGGAAAATGGGGCAGAAAGCAGCAGACAAGAACCAGCTCCATGGGACTCCCCCAGGCCAAATCTATAACAACTTGAACAACGAAATGGTGAGTGCAACAGATTATGACCCAGTGGAAAAAAGAGGAATTCATGATTCCATAACCAATATAGGACAAGCAAATAAGAGAGAAGAGGAAGCATTTCCTTAAAGTAGAAAGCCAACTGATAATTACAGAATAAAGGATGGAAATGTCACAGCATTGGCCCCACCTTGATAGCACAGAAGCAGCGATGGGTACAGCTGCTGGCGCCTCGTGCATGGCGGAGCAGTGTCTGTGCTGGCCCTTGCTGCGTTGTTCACCACTGTGCACACACAGCCAACAAACAGATAGCAACAACAATAATAAATTATGTCAGTTTACTGAAGAATGTTCTCGGCAAAGCAGTAAAAATTATTAATTTCATTGTCTCTTTTTTAAACGACTTTATTGAGGTCTGGTTGACATGTAAAAAGCTGTACATATTCACTGTGTACATTTTGAACTTGGGGACAAATACACACCCTTGAAACCATCACTACCACCAAGACCAGAAACATCCATCATCTCCCAAAGTTTCCTCCTGTGCTTTGTATTTTTTTAATTTATTTTTATTGAGGTAAAATATATATAATTTACCATCTTTCCCACTTTTAAGTATACAGTTCAATGCTAATAAGTACATTTACTATTGTTTTGTGGGAGTGTTTTGCAATACAAGCTCTTAACATTAGATCTATCCTTTTAGTGAATTTTAAGTATGCAGTTCAGAATTGTTGGAGACAGGCACAGTGCTATAAATGAGATCTCCAGCATTTATTCATCCTAAATAACAGAAACTTTTTGCCTTTGGCAAAAAGGCACCACCCACCTCCCCAGCTCACCCCCACCTCCCCAGCTCACCCCCATCTCCCCAGCTTCACCTCCCACCTCCCCAGCTCACCCCCAACCCCTGGAAACCACCATTCTACTCTCTGCTTCTGTGAGTTTGACCATTTCAGATTCTGCGTGTAAGTGAGATTATGAGGTGTTTGTCTTTCTGTGTCTGGTTTATTTCACTTGACATAGTTCACCTGTGTTGTTGCCAATGACAGGATTCCCTTTGATAGCATTCCATTATTTATACAGCACATTTTCTTAATCTACTCATTCTATTTATAGACACCTGGATTGTTTCCTTATGTCGGCTGTTGTGAATAGTGCAGCAGTGGACATGGGAGTGCAGACATCTCTTGGACATACTGATTTCAATTCCTTTGAATATATACCCAGTAGTGGGACTGCTGGATCATGTGGTAGTTCAATTTTTAGTTTTTGAAGATCCTCCACGCTGTTTTCCACATGGCTGTACCACTTTACGTTTTCACCAGCTGAGTAAAAGTGTTCCGTTTTATCTGCTTTCTCAACACTTGCTATTTTTTTTTGGTTGTTGTTAATAATCGACATCCTAACAGGTGTAAGATGGCATCTCACGGTGGTTTTTATTTGCATTTCCCTGATGATTAATGATGTTGAGCTTCTTGTCATATACCTGTTGGCAATTTGTATGTCTTCTTTGGAGGAAACTGAATGTAAAGCACTTCTGCCGAACTCTGAACCACGTTGCCATCTCAAGGAAAAACACTTGTGCTAATTTTGATTTACAAGCTAAGCTAGCCAGTCAGTTTGTTCACGGAACAACAATTTCACTTGAAATCTGAATGACAGACAAATATATTAATATTCTCACTGGGGTATTAGGCAGAAATTTTCTCAAAAGTGAACAAATCAAGCCTGTCACTTAAGGAAAATGACTGATAGCTCTAGTTGCTAATGAGAAAATTCAATCATAAAGAGCTTGTTAAAAAGCTTGTTCCAGTGTTGTTAAAAACAAACACTAGAATGCTGGAAAACTTACAGTTCATTAGGAACTCAAGGTACAGAGGCAGCCTCAGGCCACCTTCGCAGTGGGCCAGCCATGCTCTGCTGTGAGAGTCAGCCTGCAGCCTTCTCAGCTGGCCACACATGCTCTTGATTTCTCATGCATTACTCGACCAGCATCTGGGTACACCAGCATTTTATATTCAAGTCCAGCTGCATACTTCTAACCACAGCAGTATTCCAGACAGAAGGTAATCTGAGCATAGGACACTACACCCTGGTGTTCAGAATCAACAACTACTTTGCCTTGGTACTTCAGACCATCATCACTGTGATCGTGGTTGCTCAGAGAGGGCTCAACCCACAGTCAGCATTCAGGTTTTAGTTACTTTGCAGTCATTGCTGGAATTTTCCTAAAGAGAAGCATATACATTATCTACTCTGCTGAATGCCAAAAGGAAGTCCAACCCAGCGACAAGTCAGAATCCAGATGGGCCACACAAGAGGAATCAATAATATCATCATGTCAATGAAGCTCTTAAGCTTATTGCATCAATTTCTATAGTGGTTTGCAAAGTCACTGGATGAAAATGCAGGATTTTGAGGTGGATGGCATATGTTTTGCCATAAATTGGCATGCTTTTCAAGTCTGGATTCCAATGAACCTTTTCAAAACCACCACAAAACCTCGGTTGTAGACCAGATATCTATGTGTTCAGTTGACCTGAATACAGTGGACAGGGTCCATTTTCACAATTAAGCCACACTGGAGACCCCTGGGAATAGCAGTCACTGGAAAATTCTGGTTTTGCAGGAACATGCAAACAGTGCAGAAGAAAACCATGAGAAGACTCCAGCCATCCTGGAGGCTTCCCCATCCTTGATGTTCCCCATTCGTGAGCAGAAATACTAACTGGACTGACCCCCCCGTTGCTTGGCTTAGACGCTCCTTTGATCTTACCAAAGTAGACAATACATGGGACATTTCTGCCACATGAGCCATTTTCCTTCCTCTTCCAGTAAGTGTATTTCTGTTTCATTTACAGTTTTCTGAGAGAATTAAAGGTCTGGTCACATTTCTCGGGGCTTCTCTTCAACCTTGATAACAGCATTACTCACAAGCTGAAGTTTGATAATATCACCATTAAATTTTTCCCATGATTATTTTTCATTTTGTGCTCTGCTGAGCTTTGTTGTTGAAACTCTTCCTCTTGTGGGTCCACAAGCAATGTTCACACCAATTCACTGTGGCCAGGACAGGCAGTGAGCCTTCCCGCCATGACCCAGCCAGATGTTTCAGTGCTATGTCAGCATGATGTCTAAAATAGGAACACTTCCAAATGAATTTCCAGAGGTTTCTAGAAGTATTTGTAAATAAGAAAACACTTTTGGTGGGCAGGGAATAAAATACCTATTTTTTTTTTAATGGCAGAGATTGTGGCAAATAAAATGTGTCCAAAAAATTTATTAAAGATTTTAAAGAGCTTTTGGCTATGTGGTATATATCTATCAATGTTTACTAAAGTAGAAATTAAAGGTAAAAACTTTTAAGGTATGTATTAACTCATTTAAAAGGTATATATTAACTCATTTAAAATACCATGTAATAAACAAATTACATGTTAACATAAATTTAACATTTTTTATGCAAAACAATTGTGTTTTTAAAAGAAAATTTAGTGAGAAGAGTGGCATTGTTTACTATTTTTACAAATATCTGTAATCTGTTGTGGTATGCTATTATGGTTGAAATATTTGCAGAAAATTCAGAAAATATCTTAACTATCTTTTTGGATAGTTATGGATTTTTTTGATATTATATAAAAACTCAAAAATATTTGTTTCTCAAAGGTTAGTTGCAATGTGGAATTTGAAAGCATGTCAATTAAATTTTCATATTCCAGCACATCAATATCCGTTGCTTTATCTTACAGTTTGAATAGATCTTTTACTCAAGCATGATGTTGTACAAAATGCACTGGACATTTGGAAAATACTGGATCTTTAAGTTAGGAATTTTTTCAAATGTTGTCATATTTCATTATACAATACCAAAAACCACATCTGTTAGTGTCACTGCTGATCCCATCAGAGAAGTTGTTACATATTGGGAAACTGTCAGGCTCACAGTGGGAGATACAAAGTTTACTGAAACAGAATTTATTTCTCTTTTAACCCTTTGCACTCGGATGTCGAGTGTGGATAATGTCGAGTGGATAATGATAAAAAAGCAAGCAAGTGCAAAGGGTTAAATATAATCACTGATGTTTATTAATCAAAGTCTAATAGAAAATAAAATACTTACCAGATTACTGCACTAACTCCTTCTCTGCTCCAATTCATAACCTGGGATTCCCAGCTGTTGGAGCCAGTGGCAGCCAAGTGGCTGCCAGGTTTCCTTTCCATCTGAGCATCTTTAAGTCTGCTGGAAAATGTAGGTAAGATTCTTTTAGTGGTGAGAGCTTTTGACGAGCCCTAAGTATAGACTGGCCATTTACAGTTGATCTACTTTCTGGGATCCTTCCAGTGCCTTCAAAACACCTGCATTTGGGGAAAGAGCCCTCCTCCACCCACGTCAAGGAAAATCCACTGCTTCCCAGGCCTGGTGGGTTCTGCCTCCCAGGAACCCTCAGAACTCTCTTGTCTTGGATCCACTATTTGTCAGATCCCACAGCTTCTTTCTCATTTGCTGTTTGTTTATTTTGGTTCTTAAGAATATTACAAGGGTACATAAATTGGTTATATAAATTGTCTTTGTACCACCATAATCTGAGCTACAAGCATGTCTGTCCCCCTAATGGTGCACACTGCAGGCACTGGGTGTGAATTTACCCATCCCATATTCCCCGCTCCCACCTGCCCGATACCTACTACATGATGTGCACATAAGTGTTGATTGATTAGTACCAATTTGATGGTAGGTACATGTGGTGCTTGTTTTTCATTCCTGCGATACTTCACTTAGTAGAATAGGCTCCAGCTCCATCCAGGATAATACAAGAAGTGCTATATCATCATTAATTTTTGTGGCTGAGTAGTACTGCATGGTATACATATACCACATTTTATTAATCCATTCATGTATTGATGGGCACTTGGGTTGTTTCCACATCTTTGCAGATATGAATTGTGCTGCAATAAACATTTGAGAGAAGATGCCTTTTTTATAGAATGACTTTTTTCCTTTGGGTAGATGACCAGTAATGGGATTGCTGGATTAAATGGTAGATCTACTTGTAGCTCTTTCAGGTATCCCTGTATTGCTGCCCACAGAGGTTGTACTAGTTTGCAGTCCCACCAGCAGTGTATGAGTGTTCCTATCTGTCTGCATCCATGCCAACATTTGTTATTTGGGGACTTTCTGTAGGAAAAAAGGTGATGGGGAGATAAACACAGGAAGATTAGTTGCTCTTTGCTTTTGCTAGATTGAAGCCCTGCAGTAGTTTCTGGAAATGACACAGAGCAGCAAAGGCAGTGGCTCCACGGCCCTCACCGCCATGGTGGTGCAGTCCCGGCATGCGCTTGTGTGAGATCTGCAGCAATACGGCAACACCTCTCCCACGCCGTCAGTGAGAAATAACATTGTGATCAACCTTAGTAGAGAAGAGAATAAATATTTCTAATCTCTAATATTTCTAATATTGCAAAATTGTCATCATAGGAAAATGCAGTCAAAGAGCATGGAAGGAAAACGTAGAGTCCCAGGTTTGGTGGCGTGGGGTCGGCTCCGGCAGGCGGGTCCCACCCTGAGGACTGAGAGTGAGAAAGTCCTTCTGATGCTTATGTGTCACTTTTGTTTTCTGAAATTTTGCGGAATTCTCACCTGCATATGGAATGATGTTGTTCCAGCAGGTGTTAACAGCTCTTGGCCGAAGAAAAACCCGAGCGGCACACGGAGAGTTGGAGAGTCAGCTTTATTTGGCCTATGGGCTCAGAGAGGCATAGCTGCCACCAAACTCTAAGTGCCCCTTTTTCGTTTTCTTTTAGTTTTATACATTTTGGGGGGTTACAGTTAGCCAATGGCAAGTTTTCACAAAAGTCGCCTTATTTACATAGTAGTCAGCCAATCAGACGTATGTCCCAAAGGTTACTTCAGGCTGATGCCTGGAGGATAATCAAGATGGCAGATGAGAAACACCACCAGACAGAGAGTCTCTGCAGAAAAGACAGCTTCTAGCAGAAATTAGAAGAAAGAAGCAAGAAGACGAGCATACAGTGGACAAGGGTCGGAAGGAGGAGAACCTGAGACCACGGGAGACTCCACGGGAGGAGGTTGCAGAGGAGAATTGGAAGCAGAGACCTCCGGAGCAGCCTGAAGACCAGCGGCAATGGTAGGCGGAGTGGTTAAATTTCCCCTCCCTGGTATCTTGGACTGCTCATGGGCTCCCCAACGGGTGGTGAGACCTGCGACACCAGCCCAGAGATGGCCACCACCAGTGAGTGGTAAACCTGTAGCAGATGCAGCACTAGGCTCCCAAAACCCTCAGGCACCTCCACGTGCACAGACCCGAGCCACGCAGCAGGTGCCATATTGCCTCACTCTCCCTTACCCCGAACCTATCCGCAGCTGTGGAGAGACAAAATATAACCACCAGCCAGAGTCAAATCCAGGGAACGGGACCTTCCCTTTTGGGGCCCTACCGCTGACTGAAGGGAACTCAGATGGTGAGCTCCTTATCTGCCAGCTCTCCCAGGTGCTACTGGCACGGTGATCCCAGGAGAACAGAGCAGACCCCGAGGCTGAGAGACATAGATCCAGCTTGGGCTCCCCGTGGGTGAATTGGGACTGGCACTTCTCTCCCTGGTGGGGATATAGTTTGAACTCAGGGGCCCAGAGGTCAGACCTGCAGACCAGATCCCCTGCACCCAGGTCTCACATTGCCTGGGGCACAGAAGGGATATATGTGAACAGCCTACTAAGGTGTATGTGCCTTCGGGGGCAGATCAGTGTCCTAGAGGGCAACCCTCCTCCCAAAGGGAGGCCCTGTGCCCAGCCCAGGCGGCGTTCCTGTGCAGGGAACTTCCCAGCCAGCATCACAGGCAGGGAAAGCCCGGTATCGTGTGGTCTGGCCTGCTGGCAGAGGCCCAGGAGTAGCCCCGGAGTTGGGGAGAGTGGAAAGAAGCGAGGCCTGCTCCAGACTGCAGGTCTCAGACAGCCCCACCCCACACGTAGACTTTCTGACTGAGCGGGGCCATTCCAGCCCCTCCCTGACAGCTCTTCCTGGAAGCAGAGAACAGAACTTTGACCCCTGCTAACGAACGGCATTGGTGGTGCCTGAGGGTAGACTTACCCAACCCAGCTCTGCCTAGACTCTCTCCTAGACCAGCCCTCACTGAGGGGGAGAAAATGAAAAGGACACACCTGGAAGTCCCAGGGCCCCACCCACCACCTGAGGCACTAGAGTGCCTCTCTAGAGGAACAAGAGCTGGTTACAGGAAACAAAAACAACAGTGTAGCCTGTTCCTCCAAGCAAGCGCCACCTACTGACATGGAGGACATTCTGCACACCCTTTTAAAACACCTAATGACTCATCATACAGGGAGTGGTCGAATCTCACCCACAGACACCACCTACCGGCTCAGAAACAAAACAAAGTGTGTGAATACCCAAACGAAAACCTAAAGGAAAAAAACAACTGATCGATATGGGAAGAAATCAGCAAAGGAACTGCAGAAATATAAAGAACAAAATGGAAACCACGCCCCCAAAAAGGAGCACCAGCCCCTTAGAAACGGACAACAAACAAAATCAGGCAACCAAAATGACAGAAGAGGAATTTCAAATGTGGATCATAAGAAAATTCAACGACCTGCAAGAACAACTCAATAACCAACACAAAGAAACCACAAAATGCCTCCAGGACCTGAAACAAAAGTTCATTAAAGAAATCGATACAATGAAGAAGAGTTTAACCAAACTCCTAGAAATGAAGAATCAATTCAGGGAACTACAAAATACAGTGGAAAGCCTCAAGAACAGGGTAGACCAAACAGAAGAAAGAATCTCAGAGATTGAAGATAACACCTTCCAATTAAATAAATCAGTCACAGACATAGAGTAGAGAAGCAAGAGAAAAGAGCAAAGCCTACAAGAGATGTGGGATTATGAGAAGAAACCTAATCTGAGGGTCATAGGGTTACCAGAAGAGGAAGAAGAAAAAACTCAAGGGCTGGACAAGCTATTTGAAGATATAATAGAGGAAAATTTCCCAGACCTTGTTAAAAATCTCGATATACAAGTTCAAGAAGCTCAGAGGACCCCTGGGAGATTCAATGCAAACAAGAAGACATCACGGCATGCAGTCATCAGACTGACCAAAATACCAACTAAAGAGGTCCTTCTAAGAGCTGTAAGATGAAAGAACCAAGTAAAATACAAGGGAAAGCCAATTCGAATAACACCAGACTTCTCTACTGAGACTTTACAAGCAAGGAGAGACTGGGGCCCCATTCTCACTCTTCTGAAACAAAACAATGCCCAGACTAGAATCTTATTCCCTGCAAAACTAAGTTTTCTATATGAAGGAGAAATCAAGACATTCTCAGATAAGCAAAGACTGAGGGAATTCACCAATACAAGACTAGCCCTTCAAGAAGTACTCAAAACAGTGTTACCCACAGATCAGCACAATAAACAATCATGAATGTAAATCTACTCAAAGCTAAAGATCAAAGCCCAGATACTGCGATGGCTCAAGAGAGAAAACAAAGCAACAAAGTTCAACCCAACATAATGAACAGAAATCTGCCCCACCTATCAGTTATCTCAATAAATGTGAATGGCTTGAACTCCCCATTCAAGAGACATAGGCTGGCCGAATGGATTAAAAAAACACAAGCCAAGTATCTTCTGCCTTCAGGAAACACATCTAACCTGCAAGGATGCAATTAGACTAAAAGTAAAGGGGTGGAGAACAATATTTCAAGCAAGCGGAAGCCAAAAGAAAGCTGACATGGTGGTGCTGATTACAGATAACTTAGTTTTTAAATCAACAAAAGTAATAAAAGACAAATAAGGTCACTATATAATGGTGAAGGGTACAGTTCAACAAGAAGACATAACAATTCTAAACATATATGCACCCGACCTTGGTGCACCCAGATTCATAAATCAAACTCTGCTGGATCTAAACAAATGGATAAACAACAACACCATAATAGTTGGAGACTTTAACACCCCACTGACAGCACAAGACAGATCCTCCAAACAGAAAATCAACAAAGAAATAATGGACTTAAACAGAACCCTAGAACAAATGGGCCTGACTGACACCTACAGGACATTCTACCCCAAACCACTGAATATATGTTCTTCTCATCAGCTCATGGGGCATTCTCTAAGATTGACCATATCCTAGGACACAAAGCACGTCTCAATTTAAAAAAATAGAAATCATACCATGAATCTTTTCAGACCACAATGGAATAAATGTAGAAATTGATCCTAACAGGAGTCCTCACTTCTACACAAAGTCATGGAAACTAAACAACCTTCTGCTGAACGATCACTTCATAAATGAGGAAATAAATATGGAAATCAAAAGATTATTTGAACTAAATGACAAAGGTGACACAAGTTACCAAAACCTATGGGACATAGCTAAAGCAGTCCTGAGAGGAAAGTTTATTTCCATAAATGCCTATATCCAAAAGACGAAAAGATCACAAATAGACAACCTAATGAATCATCTC
>VSMD01088807.1:0-48640 GCA_008750895.1 Mirza zaza
TCAGACGTCTGGTTGAATAGTAAATGAGATAATGCATGTAAAAACCTTTAGCATGGGACTTGGTATAGAGTAACCCTTCGATAAATATTAGCTATGAATCGTTTCATTTTATTACGGAAATCTCAGACATGGCAATGTTGCTTTGTCTTAACTTGCAAATTGCTAATTTTTGTACACTCCATCACAACATAAGCACAATTGACGATGGTGCAATTGTTTGTATTCCTTTTTAAGCATTAATTCTTACTTTGGAAAAAAATGAATTGTATTCTGAATATAACTCATGCATTTGGATGAAATGGTTTTTGCTGTTATGCTAAACTACTGAACAGGATTTAAAGATCGCCCTGGAGAGAAGACGACTGTGTACAATAATAAATTACTTACCCTATCATCCTGTTTCCTTAATACTATCTAATCCTTGTTGTTCTGTCTGGGTCATTAAGAAACTGTATCTGAAGGGCTCAAAGGAAAGCAATGTTGTGGAAAAAGTTAAGAGTCCAAAATTCAGATACTAAAATGCATTTTGCTCACAGACTTGAGGCACACACACGCTCTGGTTTCTATGCTGGATATACTTGAATATACTCAAGCAACCTTTGAGCTTTCTTTGGAAAGGGATATGTTACAAAATAATAGCTCCATGAGAAAGCAACCTGAGACTGGTGCCAACTCTATCAAATCCAGTTTCATAAAAGTGTACTATTTATTGGCTTTGAGCTAGCATGTTGAGTAAAATGAGGGTCCTTTTCCTCCTTTTAATGATGTGTTGAAAAGCATTCCCAATTTGACTGAATACACCCAATTATTATGCCTGAATAGCATTTCAACTCTGCAATTTGAAGTATTTCCCAAGGTGTTTCTGATCAATGTATATTGTCTTTATGCCAACTAATTCTAAAGAACTCTTAGTAATTTTCATCTTCATCAGAAGTCCCTGTAAGTGGGAATAACTAGACTTCCAGCAGTGACATTACAGGTAAAGAGAACAAAACAGTGAAAGGGAATAGAGAGCTGGGCAGAGAGGCTCTGGGAGCAGAGCCCCAGAAGGGCACCTGCAGGAAGACTGACAGGGTGGCTTCCCTAATTGTTGGCCCCATCTTGGCCCCTTTACAAGACCCATGATCCCAAGGAACATAGCAAATAGCTTCGTTTCTCCCTTGCCATGTGAAAGCTAAAGAGATTCCCTTTCTTTGCAAAAATTATCATGGTTTCAAGCATGCTTTGTTTCATTTTATAGTACTTAAAACAAAAAAAGAAAGAAAGAAAGAAAGAAAGAAAGAAAGAAAGAAAGAAAGAAAGAAAGAAAGAAAGAAAGATAGGAAACCAAAAGAAGAAGAAAGGGGAGGAGGATGGGGGGAGGGAAGGGAGGAGGAGATGAAGATGCTGCTGAGTCTTCCCCACTTGCTGACAAAGGAAACACTTCCCAATTTGTTTTTGGTACCCATCAAAAATAGAAGGTAGTGATAGAAGAAAAGAGGGTGAGAATACAAATGAGACAGGCTGAGAGAAAAGGAGACAGAGGGAGGCAGGAGAAATAGAGACATGGAGGGACAGGGAGAGGGAGAGACAGGCCAACAGGATAATGATAGTTGAAATCCCTTCCTAGCTTGCCTGCCAGATGTTCTTCAGTGGCTATTCTACCCTATACCCTACACAAACCTCCAAAAGGCCACTCCACGATGATACCAGTCATGACACAACCCTGAGCCTGTCCAGGAACTATCCACAGGCCCTTAGTGTACTGCCAAGAAAATCACACACACAGTGCCACACTCTCTGTGTGTCATTTCTGAATTAGAGGCTTCTTTTAAAAAGCAAACTTAAGAGACACTCATTATTCTCTACTTGCAAACGAGGCATAAGCCTTATAGACATGTATGCAGAAGCAAAATCAGTGAGACTGAGAGGGAAAGTCATGGAAAGTCATCTCTTGTGTTTATCAGAGTGGAACCCGATGACCAGACACACTTATGGGCAAAGTCATTACATCCTAAAGAGAAATGGAAAGACAGAGACAGATAGGCAGGCAGAGAACAAGTGATTTGTCCACTGGTTCTTCAATCATCATCCCAGAAGTGCTACAAGTCACTTTTGCTCAAATTTCATTAGCCAAAAAGATTTACTTGGCTACACCTAATGTAAGGGGAAAAGGAAACACAACGCTATTATGCCTTGATGGAGAAAGAACCAGAATGTTTATAAATAACCCTTATAACTGCTCTGAGGGAGATAGCCATGAGGAAAGTGTTCCAGGGAAGGAGAATAGTATGTCCCAGAGACACGCACCAGCATAGAGTTTTCTAGGCTCTACTAGAAGCTCAGAATAACTCAAGCATGAGTTTTAAGGGAAGAAATCGTGGAAGGTAAAGCTTGAGAGGTAAGCCATGAGAAGAGCACTTGGAGTCCTGTAAGCTGTATTAAATAACTTGGAATTTTATTCTAAAGGCCATGGGGAACCATGAAAGATTTAAAGGTTTGCAACAGTGCAATCAGATCAGCATTTGAGAAGATCACCCTGGTGAATAGTCCAGAGAGAAGCAAGAGTAAATTCGTTCGTTTATTTGCCAAATACAGTACTATGTGCCAGGCACTGTAGTAAGTTGATGAAGAAATAGAAACAGATCAGATCTCTGACTTTGGAGCTTGAAATACAATGAGCTCAGGGAGAGCAGCAAGGAGGCTGCTGTTGGCTCACATCCAGACAAGCAGTATGAGTGCCCTGGATTATGGTATTAAGGTATTGGAGACAGGGATAGAGAGAAGTGGGCATATTTGAGAAAAAGTTATTGAGGGTGGCTGCTGAAAGAAAGAAGTACATAAAAATATTCTGTCTGACTTGGACTGTGGAAGGGGTGGCGATGTCATTTGCTGAGATGGGGAGTACAGTAGGAGGAAGAGAAGGGGGTGAGTTCCATTTTGGATTAGTATTTGAGCTTATAACTGGGTTCTTGTTTTCCTTTTGCTTTTGTTAGTTAGATTTGATAATGATTGTATTTCACCATTTGCAACATTGCTTTTTAGCTAACCTCTGGGGTTTGGTGATGGAGCATTCCAAATTTTCTCTGGCTTGGACCTCAGCACTCTCCAGATGCTGTCTTTGGTGGCCCCATCCTCCCTTCCTCTTCTAAGCTTCTGACTGTCAAGGAGGAGGATGGAGAAATTTGTAAGGCACTGGCCTCATCTCACTCAGGGGTGAGGAGAAACTCATTCAGATAACATCATCTATTATTTATTCAGTTCAAAGGCTTTTATGCCATCTGTATTATTCATGGGTGCTTATATTCTATTGTATAGTATTAAAAGGCAAGAGCCACACTGATATTTTAATGGCTTTGGACATCTAAGTGATGGTAAGGACGTGGAGCAAACTTTTCTTCAGTGCTTTCAGAATGTTAAGTTACATGTAGACCCTCTGACTTGGTTAATCCACTCTTAGGTGCATATATACCCTAAGGAAACCCATGCACATGTGTCCTAGCATCCATGAATAGGAATATGCATTGCAGAATTCTTTGTCATATCTGAAATTAGAAAAATCTAAATATCCAGAAAAAGTAGAATGTATAAATAAGTTTTGTCTATTCACCGAAGAGTATACCTACAGTGATGAACATGACCACATCACAGCTATGGTCAGCATTATAGACGATTCTCACACATGCCACGATGAGTGAAAGAAGCAAGACGAGAGAGAATATTAAATGCGATTCTATTTAAATAAGGTTCAAAGAGGCAAAGCTGCTATATTGACTAGGGATGCATACTAGGGTAATAAGTCATAAAGAAAAGCAGAATGTGATTGTCAAAGACGTCAGGGTCTTCATTACATCTGGAAGGAGGATTTGAGTTGGAACAAGGGAGAGGGAACCCAGGATTTGGAGCTCCTGGAGAGCCGTCAGCACTGTGTCTCATGAGTGAAGCTGACTGTTCTACTTTGGGGGAGAAGAATTAACCTAGATTCTGTTATGAACTTTCATTCTCAACTCAAAGGCTAAATGTTGCTTTAATGTGGGTCCTCTATACTCAACAAGAAGTTTATAGTGGTAAATTTATATGGAGAAAAGGGGATAAAGAAACTGGCTGGTGTTGAATCACAGCAGTTGGTGAGAGACTAGCTTTGTTCTGGGGACTGACACTTGCTGCCCCTGAAATCTGAGGGTTACATTTTTTTTTTACATTCTGCCTAGATAGAGCATCCTATTATTTCATTATTTTCTTTTAACTTGGCTCGCAGTGGCTTTTAGGGGGTTCTTTCTTTCATCAGGGAGTGGAACATGCCCCAGAGTCACCTTCTGCACTATATTTATGTATTGATGGCTTCCTAAAGGTCTTTGTCTAGATTATGACTGCATACATTTCTTCTCTGTAAGTTTTTATCACATTTCTTGTTAATGTAATACATGAAATATATTGGCATTAACTTACGAAGGCCATCAAGACATAACATTGCATTTAAAAAAGCAAGTTGTAGATAAGTACAAAATATCATTTATTTTCTATTAACATATTTTTATATGAGTGGATGTGTGTGTGTCAAAGAAGAGAAAAAAGTCCTATAGCCAAAGTCTAGACATTAGTGGTTCTCAACTGGGGCTGATTTTGCACCCCAAGAGGACATTTAGCAATGTCTGGAAACATTTTTGGTTGCCAGGTGGGTAGTACTGGCATCTAATGGATAGAGACCAGGGCTGCTACAAAACATCCTACAATGCACAAAACGGCAACTCGACTTCCAAAAAAAATGGAGTTGTCTTGCTCAAGATGTTCACAGAGCCACTGTTGAGAAACCCAGCTAGATACTAAAATTCACAACCACGTTAATCTCTGGGAAGGGGACTGAAATGATAAGATATTTAAGGAGTATTTCAGCTGTATCTATAGTGTTTGAGTTTTAAATAAGAAAATATTCTCATATTTTACAAAATATTAGTAAACATAATATGAAAATAATATGCATATATTACAAAACAATGGGAAATACAGAAAAATTTTAAAGAAATATATTAAAACTATACAAAATCTATTATCCAGAGATATCTGGCATCTTTTTTCTAATTATTTTTCCTGTGTGTATATCTGTGCACATACATAATTATATTTCTATAATGATACTCATACTTACATTAGATTTAACATTTTTTACTCATATTATATTACGCACATTTTCCCATGTCCCATATTTGATTATGTCAATAAATAGTCCTTAAAAATAGAATTTTAAGTGGCTGTGAAACATTCCCTTTATGTGGATGTACTGGAGCTACATTTCTAAAACAAATTCAGAAATATTTCTAATAAGGCAATATTTATGTGTTAGGATATATTTAAGTGGAGACAAGTTTCTGAAGCAAAGAGGTTTATGAGGAGAATAAGACATATTACAAAACACCAACTTCAGATTTTAGTCCAATAATGACATATTTCCATTTTTCAATACTGAAAAAAATTAACAGAAATTAATAGATAGCACACATATTTGAAAATAGATATCTGAGAGCTGGATGCCAAATTAGAAAAGACATTACTTAATAATATTGCTACAGCAAGAAGCTTTCTAAAATACAAGTAATTGCCACTTGTGGTTTAATTATTCCATTTTCTCAAGAACATAGTTTGGAGTTTAAGCATGCATATTGGGTAGCGATTAACCTTCAGTAGTAATGCAGAGGACATAAAATAGCTTGTTTAAGCATCTCCCTTCTTGAAATGCCACTAAAATGAATTAAATTCCAATTTCTACTCACATATTAGAGCAAATTGCTCATTATGGTCAGGCGGATGGAGACCTTGTGACAAGTGGGAGGACATGGGAGTTAGAAATGACTGACTGCAAGGAAGTTTGTGACAGTCAAAAGATGAGGAAGGTGAAAGAGCAAAGGCCCTCTGTAGCTGGCAGCCTTCCTGCCTTCCCTTAGCTCAGCTCTCCCACACTTTGGCCAGCCTGCTAATCAGCTCTGGGTGGCTTGAAAATGCTGTGAGGTCACCACCAGATCCTCACCTGCCCTGTGCACTTGACTTTATGTCTTCGGAATAACTGGAGGATTCAGTGAAACAGCTGGAATTTGTTTCCTAAAGTGCCATCTATTCAGAAAATACTTTTGTTCCCTTCTGGCAACAAAGTGATATAGTAAAGATTCTGTTGAGATAAGGCAAAATTGTGGAAAGCCAAGTTTTTCTATGGCTAAAGGTGGGAACTCTAGGATCAGAGTCTCCACTGACCAGCTGTGTAACTTTGAACAAGTCACCTAACTTCTCTGCACCTCAGTTTCCTCTGTCCAAGGGGAACAGCACTGATTCCCATTTCCTGCGATTGCTTGAGGATGAATGAGGTTGTCTTAGTCTGTTTGTGCTACTATAACAGAATACCACAGACTGGGTAAATTATGAAGAATAGAAATTTATTTTCTTACAGTTCTGGAGGCTGGGAAGTCTAAGATCAAGGCATCGCAGGTTCAATGTCTGGTAAGGATCCATGAATGCTGCATCCTCCAGAGAGGAGGAATGCTGTGTACTCACAGAGTGGAAAGTAGAAGGGCAAAAAGGGCCAACTCTCTCCGTCAAGTACTTGTAAAACTCATGGTTAAATCACCTCTTAAAGGCTAATCACTGCTTCGTAATGCTATCACATTGGCAACACCTGAGTTTTGGAGGGGACACATTCAAACCATAGCAGAGGTAATATACATAAAGCAGTGTGCTGGGTGAGGGGGCATGCTCGATCTCACCAGGGGTTATAGTTCTCTGCCTTTACCTCTGCTTCTCCAATAGTCCGAAACATCTAATTCTCCAAATGAGAAGAGGCTATAATAAGCTCAGAGGAGTGTTCTGGGGGAGTATAAAGAGAAAATCAAGGGCATTTGAAAAGGCTTCCTAGAGAACACTCCTCTACCATGGCCTGCTAGCCTCTCTCTAATCTGCTCTGTCCTATGTACCTGTTGGTGGACATGTTTTCAAGTAGCTTTGCTCTCAATATGGCTGAGACAAATCAAGACTGATTTATCCGATCCTTCTGGTTTAAGAAAGGAAAAAAAAAATAACTTAGCTTTTTGATCCAGTGCTTTTAGGGAAATTGTTATTTACACACTGATTCATTCATTCATTCATTCAATTTTCAACAAATATTCATTGGATTCCTGCTCTCTGGGGCAAGCATAATATAAGTAGGTGAGTAAAATGAGACCCTATTCTGAAGAAGCTCATGGTTTATTGAAATAGGGAGATATTTGAACATACCTCACAGAATGATGAAGCCTATTAATAAGCAAAACAAAAACGACAAGAAAAATCACTGACCCCATTCTCTATATAGCCTTTTCCCGCTTCCTTTTTTTTTTTTTTAAAATAAAAACCTGCCTCTTCTCACATCTGCTGGTAAAGAGATGGAACATCCATGTTCAAGTATAAAAGCTGTGGCTCACTTTAAAATGTTGAATACCTAGCAGAAATTCCTTTTGAAATCTTAAAGTGTTCTAGTCTCACAGGATGCACTGGTCTTTACTTCTGTTGAGTTGCCTCCCTCTTTTTTATGTGGAAAGAAAAATATGTCAACATTAAAAAAAAATTGTGAAGTTCGACTTGGATCCTAGGACTTCAATGTTAGGAAGTATTGATTTCTGGACAAAACTCTCTATTAGGCTGTCATGATGAATTTCCTATTTCTATTATAGTTTTGACTATATTTTTGGTTGTCTGACCTATTTTGACCTGAGGCTGATATTTTTTTCTAGTTGGTTTGATTGAGTTAAAATGATTCCTTTCTGGCTTATTCAAGGAGTTTTGTCTGAGAGGCCATGACTCGAAGTCTTGGCAGAAATGATAGACACCAGAATGGCCTCTCCTCAAGTATCAAGAACAAGCTCTACTCTGTTGAGATTCTCAGGCCACAAAAATCACTTCCCAAAGAGTGTGAGACTCATGCTGATTCAGACATGGACAATACCTTAGAGCATGTTATTAGGGAAGAGCACCAATACACAAGCTTAAGAAGGAGAAAATCCTTTTGTCCTAGGGTCTGTAAGGAATCCTCCAAAGGAACAATAAATACATGCATACTTCTGACTTGGGAATTTGTTCTTATCTTGCCTCCCTAGCTGCCATGTAGATTGTCCACATGGATAATCTATGCAATTTAACCTCTAGGAGAATGCAGGCTACTAAAATCAGTTTATCCTTCTTAATGATTGAATTACCTGATAGGGGTAATGACTTCCTTGGTCCTTGTCCTCAAATCTCTCAAATTGCCATATTTGGAGCCCCTTAGTCTTCTCCATTTGCCACCCTAGCTTTTCTTTGAGCTCTAGGACTGTTTTCCTGAATTTTCGGGGAATTCAAGGACTATTAGGTTCAACATCATCTAATTTTCTCTGGCAGCACTATGATCTTGTGCTGCAGATCTAACAGCAGCATTCTTACCTTGTTCTTGATGCCTAATCACTTGCAAAAATACATACTGGTTCCAGGAATTGGATTGCTACCTTAGTATTAACATTTTGACCTGAACAGTTTTCTTAAGAACTAGATTTTTCCATTGCATTGGACAATCTTTTTAAGGATAAGAATCTGGTTTCTGAATGCTAATTCCATAGGAATTAGTTGAACTAGATAGTTGAAATCCAAAGCCAAATCCTCAGTGCAGGCTTCACTTGTCTCAAGGACAACACTCTGTAGCGCATAGCTGGCACTATTAATATATCAACCTGATATATATTATACTAAATGTCGGGCCAGACTCCTCTACCCAGTCTTCCTTAACATTCTGTGAAAATTTTACTCTAATTCCCTGATATTGGTATTCCCTCACTTGATGTGAAATTTATTCACTCAAAAAAATATTCACTTGAGGAGCAGTGGTAAGCACTTTGGGCACAATAGTGTACAAGATAGAGGTCATCTAGTGGAGAATGCAGACAAGGAAACCGCCAATTACAACAATGTAAAGACATGGTAGGGGAAGTGCTGTGTGCTATGGGAGCATTTGGGGGAAAACTGACACGTTCTGTGGGTATCAGAGGAGACATGCTGGCATTTAAACCAGCACCAGAAGTTTAAGCTGTACAATGGCCAAGAAGTGAGAGAAAGGATAAGGAGCGATTACCTAAGGTGGAAGAACTAGCATATTGAATACAAGAGGTTGAGAAAGAGTTCATGGCATATTTGAGCCATTAAAAAAATGCTTGAGGAGCCAAGTAGTGAGAGAAGAAATGGTCAGGACCCAGATCATACAGGTAAGAAGTTTGGTGTCTATTCTAACAACAGTGGGAAAGCTTTGAGGCATTTTTAGATTAGGAAGAGGGAAGCCATACAGGTGTGTAGTCTCCTAGTCCTGGCCCCTGATGCTATAGGTACACCATCATTGCAATCAAAATCAGGATGCTGATGGTCAGTTATATCAATTTACCATTGAAGGTTTTGTCAACATGGACCAGAAAAGCTTTAGTCATGTCATATAGAGACAGTTTCATCTTGATAGGTGATCTGCATGGTTTCACTAAAAATAACTGTCCTCCATTTAATGATCATGGGCAACTTTGGGTGCTGATAACTTCACTGTTCTTTCTAGTGATTATGAAGTATATTTTGAAATATCAATCCACAAAAGGCATGTTATTGTGGGAAATGCAGCCAGATTGTTCTCCAGATGCCATTCTCAGGAAAAATAAAACACTGAAGTCTAATTAAAATGCAGCTTAGGTTATATTTCACTAAGGCTTTATAATAATTATTTCCAATAACTAAAGCAAAAAAGATTCCTACTGATAATCTATCTCCACACCCTTCTAGACAGCCTTATGCTTATTTTTAAATATTGAAAGTCAGAGCAAGTGAACTTGCAATAACCTAGTCATATCTTCTCTAAATGCACAATATCCACCAATTAATTCTCAATAAATATTTCATAAAACCTGTTAACCCCTACATAGCTTATAAAACTGAAAGGAGGAATTTTTTTCTCCTTCTTGGAAAAAAGTGACCAAAGCATTAGAACCAACTCTTAGTAAGAAAGGGTTAATATTAGGTTATTAAGTATGAAACGTCTTATTTCATTAAGTACTAAGTATGATACTTGGTGTCTCTGATATTTCACTTTGACACTTCTTTTTTATTTTTATTGTGAAGGTACACCCTCAGTCTTTCAAATGTATGATTTGGCTTATGATTATCTTTCAACATTTTTTTAGAGTAAGTTTTATGAAATCTTGGATAAGTCAAAAATTTGTGTTATTTTTGAATGTGAGTTCCTTCATGGAACCTATGCAACACATGCAGCTTGTAATATCAACAAAGTATTTGTAAAGGATGTGGCTAATGAATGCACAGTACATCCATGGTTTGAGAAGTTCCATTTTGGTCGTTTTAATATTGAAAATGAGCCACATGGGCGACCTGAGACCAAGGTGGATAATGATGACCCTAAAGCGGTAGTGGAAGCGAATCCATCTCAGCCTACACGTGAGTTAGCAACAAGGTTTGACATTAGTATTCCAGCAATATTGGATCATTTGAAATAAATCAGCAAGATTAAGAAGCTGGATAGATGGGTTCCCCATGAATTAAACAACCAACAGAAGAGAAATCGTCTTGAAGCTTGCCTTTCTTTGATGTCATGACATAAAGGCAAACTGTTTCTACACTGTATTGCTACATGTAATGAAAATGGATTCTTTTTGACAATTGCAAGCATTAGGCACAATGGCTGGATGAAGATGAAGTGCCAAAACACAGCCCCAAATCAAATATTCATCAAAAAAAGCTAATGGTGTCTGTTTGGTAGTCCAGTACAGCTTCATGAAACCTGGTCAACTGATTACAGAGGATGTCTACTGCAACCATTTGGATGAAATGATGAGGATGCTTGTGATTAAGCTGCTGAGATTGATCAATAGAGACAGGCCAATCCTCTTGCAAAACAATGTTCAATGACATGTCAAACATTGCTCAAACAACGGAGGCTGGACTTGGAAACTCTGTCATCCAACATATTTACCAGACCTTGCACCAACTGACTACCACTTCTTGCAGGCTTTGGACCACTTTTTGCAAGGAACATATTCAATTCTCAACAAGCTGTGGAAAATGCCCTTCACGATTTCATTGCCACTTGCTCTCCAGGCTGCTTCTCTGTTGGCATAAACAAGCTAAGCTACTGTTAAGATGGAAAAACTGTGTTATTAGTTTAGGTGCATACTTTGCTTAATTGTACACTTCTTGTTTGAGAGATAATAAACTAAACTTTTGATTCAAAATAGGACAGTTCATATTTAATAACTCACTATAATGTGTCAATAAGATGTTGTAGTCTACAATATTATAACTGAAATCTTTCTTCACCTCTCTGTTCCTTACTTGTAGCTAGAATAAGTGGGAGAGACACAAACTGCTACTTTCTTATCAAATAGATGATGAATGTGTTTTCTAGTCTGGTCTTTGTCCTCCCCTCCCCCTATTCCACCCACACCCCTCAACTCATATGCATGTGCAAATAACCAAATGCTACATAGGTGAAAACTCTAATTTGAAAACAATTCAAGAAACACAAAATATATCAAGAAACTATACTATTCGAGAAATGCAAAGCGTACTTTTCAATTCTATATCACAGAAAGCTAAAGAGGAAAAACAAAGGGAGAGATAAAAATGAATCTAGGTACCTGAACATGTATGTATACGCATGTCTATATATGTGTATATATAACAGACAGAGAGAGATACCGGGAGAAAGAGAACATAAGACAGAAGGACACAGAAGGAGATCCACAGAAGTCAGCTATTCAACAAAGAAGAGAAGTAGAAATCCACAAACCTATAGAGAGGGACAGCAGCCTGGAGGCCTGTAATCTTCTATTCACATAGCACGAGAGCATCAGAACAGGTAAATGCCTCCTATAAATCCCCTTCAATACTCCAATGACTTTTTCACCATTTGGAAATTATACTTTTTCCAGGACAAAAATAAATTTTCTCCTTTTATTGACACATTTCAAATTTAGAATTTTTTTTTTTCAAATTTAGAATTTTGAAAGACTTGAAATTAATTGGAGGCTGAGATCAACTCTAGAGGCCCTAGGTTCCCAGACCCGTTGTCAAGGCTCTGGATGTGCAGTATTTCCCCTCCACCATTCATTGTTGTTGCCTTTGTTATTGCTGTAATGGCCACTGCTTAGACATTCTGGGTAAAACCCTTCGCTCAGGATCTGCATGTAAGACCCAAATATAGCATGGGCCTTTATGCTTGTGCCTCTGCAGAACCCTGCATTTTGCGATCCCCTCTCTAGCTGCAGGTGAACATGACAAAGCGCTATGTAGGATACTGTGTCCCTGGTGTTCAACATTGTCTCTTGTCTGTGGTAGGTTCCAAATAAATATGTGGGAAATACTGGGAATATGTGGGAAATTAGGAGCTGTACTTTTTGTTTCTGCTAAAAAACAAATCAAGCAACATTTAAAAAAATCCCTAGTATTTACATTTTAAATCCTATTAGTTTATGATGGTCTCAACCAAAGCTCCCTGCATTTGTCTTATGTTGATTAGCTCTTAAGATCAGCTTGCAGTTTGGGTATTTGCTAGCCTTGAATATTTTTAAAGCCCTAATTTGGTTATTCAGGAATGTAACTGCATTTTATTCTCCAAATATTTTTATCTCACTCTCACTTTAAAACTAGAATGCTTGATCATCCTATATTGGAAAAAAAAAACAAAACGTTAGCTTGATAACCTTGATCTGGGGTTACTTCGGAAGGTAACTTTCATTCCAAGGGAATTTGCAAATATATACCCTGAGCATCGATGTGAATGTAAAGGCATTGGAAAATAAAATAGACACATTTTTATCTCTTGCTATAACCCAAACTATAGTATTAGCCATCAGTTCCATTTTCAAGCTTCAGTGCAACTCTTCTTGGTGAGGGACTTTATATATTTCTCTTTTTCCTCTTTGAAAGCTTTTCTAATATAAGATTTAAGGTTGAAGTGTAGCAATGGCTTTTGCTGCTTTCTTTTTTCCTTCCCAACCATGAGCATCCACATGGGAGATTAAGGAATGAACTGGAAAGAAGCCAGCAGACAGCTTTTCCATTCTTCCTGCCTCCCCCACTTTCCTCTATATTTCGCTCACCCCTGTTCAACTTTCAAGGTGAAATGAGGATGTGGGAAGGGCCCGGGATGGTGCCTGTGTGGCAGTGAGTCAGATAACAGCAGAACTCAAGGCAGTGATCTATCATTCTCTGTTTGCTACAGTCAAATCAAATTGTTTTTCAAGATTTCTTTGCTTCTTACAAGAATGGCTGGATCTTCAAAAAATTATTCTTGATTGTATCATTTAATCCTCACTCCAACCCTGAAAGCCAGATATAGGGCAAATTACTATCTAGCTCGTCTTACATTTCAGCCTCTTTTCCTAAAATTGGAACTTTTGACCTCTCAAAATTCTCAGAAGGGTAAAGAAATAGCTTCAGTTCTTTCTTCATCTCTCACTCACTTCCCTGCATGGCAGAGGAATGCTCTGCCTAATTTGTGACATGACTAGAGGCCTGACATACACTGATCTGGGATCTTCCACTGTATTGAGTTTATGTGTTTGTAGTTTTGCACAAAGTGGACTCAGAATCTTGGGCTTATAACCTCTCTCTGACTTGTCCTTTGGACTCTGTGTACTCAGTGAGTGGGAAGTAGGCTTGGGTTTCCTTGATATTGGCTTAATGTCTGCATAGTAATCCAAAGTCTCACCTCGGACGCTCATAAGATCTAGAATTTCTACATCCTTCAAACCACCGTCCCCAAAAAAGGTTTTTATTATCTTAATTTTCAGTTGGTTAAAATGTCCCAGAGAGGTTAATCAATAAGTTGGCCCAAGTCATATAGCTAGTGAGTTGAAGAATGAAGTTTTGAACCCAGGTGTACCTGGCTCTGTCCACACACTATTTTTTATTCTTATTGTCCCATGATACAGATCATGTTACTCCTAAGCCAGCAATGTGGTTGGAAGTTACCAAGTGCATTTTTCTGGTTGTATGGGTCAACCTGTTTTTATACGTGGGAGTGGAGATAGTAGGGAAAGCAATACTCCAGGGTGCTTGAGCTCTCTTTCTGCCTTCCCGCTATGCCTACCCCGAGAGAAATACATGGAATCATTCATGTCTGAAAGCTTTATCATGAAAATCTCAAAGAATTTAGTGTGTGGGGACCTGATCTGCATTCATGGCCCATCCAAGTGCAAGATGTGCTGCTCAACTGGCTGCATAAATGAGAAAATCCAAACTGTTTATGGCTTTACATAAAAAAATGTATCACACTAAAAACAATTAAAATAGAATGAAAAGCATGGAGGTAGGCAGTCCAGGGCAGGTACAGTCATTCCAATTTCCATTCCATGGTCTTTAGGACACAAGTTCTTTTTGTCTGTCTTCTCTGCCATCCTTCACATGTCTCTTCATCATCCATATTGGCTGCTGGAGATCCAGACATCACATCTGTATTCCAAGCAGCAGGAAAGGAGAAGGGAAGGAAGGTAAAGGAGTTTTCAGATGCTTCACCAACAGCATCAGCTTATTACTCATTGACAGTGAGCCACCAGGGAAATGTAACTTTTTAGCTGGGTGTACCATAACACAGAATAAAATCAGCATTCTTTTTTTTTTTGAGACAGAGTCTCACTTTGTTGCCCAGGCTAGAGTGAGTGCCGTGGCGTCAGCCTAGCTCACAGCAACCTCAAACTCCTGGGCTCAAGCGATCCTCCTGCCTCAGCCTCCAGAGTAGCTGGGACTACAGGCATGTGCCACCATGCCCGGCTAATTTTTTCTATATATATTAGTTGGCCAATTAATTTCTTTCTATTTATAGTAGAGACAGGAGTCTCGCTCTTGCTCAGGTTGGTTTCGAACTCCTGAGCTCAAACGATCTGCCTGCCTCGGCCTCCCAGAGAGCTGGGATTACAGGCGAAAATCAGCATTGTATTAGTAAGAAAGAAGGGGAGAAGCAGCTTGAAGTCTCTGCCACATTTGCAAACCTCACCTTCAACACACATGCGGCTTCTGTGTTGCATGACTCCAGGTTCCAATCATATTGTATTCTATGAACACAAATACATAAATATTAGACGCATTCGCCTATTCCAGATACCCTTCCTGAAGGAGTTTGATTTATACCTTTATATGTTCAATGTTAGAATTATTTCATAATTAATGGTCTCATGCTATGGATGAATTGCCTCTCAAATGGTTAAAGTTTTAATATGTACAGATATTGCGCCTGTAATCCTAGCACTCTGGGAGGCCGAGGTGGGCGGATCGCTCAAGGTCAGGAGTTCGAAACCAGCCTGAGCAAGGGCGAGACCCCATCTCTACTAAAAATAGAAAGAAATTAATTGGCCAACTAAAAATACATAGAAAGAAATTAGCCGGGCATGGTGGCGCATGCCTGTAGTCCCAGCTACTTGGGAGGCTGAGGCAGTAGGATTGCTTGAAGCCCAGGAGTTTGAGGTTGCTGTGAGCTAGGCTGATGCCATGGCACTCTAGCTAGGGCAACAGAGTGAGACTCTGTCTCAAAAAAAAAAAAAAAGTTTTAATATGTACAGATGGAACAAGCATAAATAATCATCAGATATCTGACTTCAGTCTGATTCTAGAGTTACCTGCCATTCCTCTATCACTAGGCAATGAGAGAGACAGAGAATTATGTTCCTCCTTGTCAAAATATTTCCCACCCTCTCATTGGCAGCAGATGAAACTAAAGTTTCTTCTCCTCTTGGTGGCTTGCTACATTTTTGTTATTCAGTTATTTATATGTATCTCTTTACATATTTATCACATACCTGTGTGACATTTGCACTGGAAAACTCACGAGAATAAGAGACGACATCTTAAAGTCACAGTTCTCTGAAGACCAACAGCCACTCTGACGCACAGATTCAGAGAGGCAATAGCTCTCTTCTCTGGTTATGAGGCTTTAAAGGTAAAAGTCTAATGACATTTGTTGCCATGGGTCTGGTTGGCAGCGACAGCCAGCCCAAGAGAATGAATGGAGTCAATAGAGGAGACGTGGGTGAGAGATAATGTCCCAGTGGTGTACAAGTCCTTGGAGTGCCTGTCATCTCCTGTCCTTCCTTCAGTGAGCCCATTTTTTTCTTAAGAAAATGTGAGTTGGCCTTTTATTGCTTGGAACTAGAGACCTAAACAATACAGTATGCCTGGATAGCCTTCATGTTGTAATACTGTGTCGCCATATTCTTATATTTCTGGGTACAAAGGCTCTTTCTAAAGGCCATTAACAGCAATGAGAAGCATGACAAATTTAGAATTGTAGGCCCTGTTCTGAACACTGAGGTTCTGGAGCCTTAAAAGGCAGGAACACATCCCTGAGTGTGTGGGGAGAGCACTCATTCTTTGCCCAGGTATTATAACAAGGAAGTCACAGGTTATCTAAGGCTCAGTAAGGTCCAGCATCTTCTCTCACTGATGCCATGTTCACTAAAATGTTACATTATTTTATGGCTTCTTTCTGTCTTCTCTGTCATTCTGTTTCAGCCCCCTTAATATTTTCCTCCTTACCTCACATCCAGTTGCTAATAAATAATAAAATGAACAAAGACAGACAGCAGGAAAGAGTGCAGAAAAAAATGGCATGAATAACCCCAAACAGCTCAGACTTTCCCTGAGTAATCAAGAGCTGCTGATTTGCAAAACTGTAGTGCATCCTAGAGAGCCTCTTGCTTTCCAAAGGCTGCAAACTTCACAGTAATTACCTAATCAATAAGCACAATCCCCTTGCATTGAGCAGATTTGCAATTTTCAGGTGGAGAAATGAGAAATAGAGTCAGTGAGGGAATTACTTTATTAAGAAATCCCTCCATGTGTACAGAGTTTTAAAGCTCACGGTGAACTTTCACATTCATTATCTTGCTGCATAAGCCAGCAAGGCTGTAAGGTAGAAAAGATACAGTGATTCACATTCAATGGGTGAGCTAGCTCAGATTCACAGATGTTCTATAGGTAGCCCAAATTCATACTTCTGAAAAGTCTAAGAGGGGGGACTTTAAACCAGGACATGTATTCCCAGTTCAAGAGTATTTTTTATTAAATTGTCTTGGCTGAATATCAGGAGCATTTGGCTTTTTGCATAACTCCATTTTTTAATAAGATTTTTTTCTCTGATGATTTAATTAATATATGACATTTATAGAAAATTTATCACACAAATAATGCACATACAAGTCACTCAAGATCAATAGACTGGAAATTGAATGCTAAAAATAGTCTAGCATGCATTTTTTCTTATATTTTTGTTGTATAACAAATACTAATAATTCCAAACATAATAAATGTGCTAGGCGCTGCTCCAAGTACTTTGTACATATTAACTTAATGAATCATCACAATAACTCTTTGAAGGAGGTACTATTATTATCTTCATTTTATGAATGAAGAAACTGAGCACAGCAGGGTTAATAAACTTGCCCAACATCACATAGGTACTCTGTGTGATTCTTGAGTTTATGCTCTTAATTACAATGATATTAATATGTAAATACCTCCCGCTACAAATGCACATGCACACACACACATATATAAATATAGAAATTTGGAATCATGGGATCATGCTCTATAATCCTTTGAAAAGTTCTTTCTTCACCTATACATATTTCTTGCATATTTTCACACTATTCATCTGTGACAAAATATTAACAAATATTTTAGGTTTACTATAATTTTCTTGACCTTCCCTTATTAATAAAAATCTAATTTGTTTTTATGTTTACGTTTAGAAATAAAGTGAACCTTTTTAAACACAGGCCATTGTATCCAGCTCTGATTATTTTCTTGAGATAAATTCTTAGCCCTTGATTAAAGTTTGATACATTTCCTTCCAGTAACTGTTCTTTGGATACCTACACTGTTGAGGTCAGATTGTATTGGCAATTTTTTCATCCTGCCTTTTCATTTAGCAGCATATTATAATCATCTCCCATGCTATTTTAAAATTCTATGTAAGTGTTAATACAGCAGTAACTAAATCCATAAAAGGACAGTTAAAGGAAGCAATGACACACAAAGAGACGTCTAGGATGATGACTTGCCTTCAGTTTTGCTCTCTCAATCCATCCTCTATACCACAACTCGAGTTCTTTCTCTAATATGAAAAATAGCCATCCTAGCCCTTTGCTTACTATTCTCAGTGGCTCTGTTCCCTGCAGATCATTATCCAAATTCTTCTGCAGGGCACACGAGGCCTTGAGTGATCCAGCTTCACTCCCACTTGGAAACCTTCTAGTCAGTCACACTAAGGAAAATTTTAAGGTCCCCTACTGCACTATTTCCCATCCTTTGGATTTCACTATTCTCTTCTCTGGAATTCCTTCTCTTTCTTCTTTCCCAGTTTAACCCCTGTTAATTTTTTTTTTAGAGCTACTTTGGACCCATTTCCTCCAGGAAGAATTTCTTTTGCAACTTTACCATACTGTAAATTGAAATAAGTGAGCCCAACCTGTGCTGTCCCATGGTCCCCTTAGAGCAAGGAAGCAGCTTGGGCATCCCTCAAGTGTTTGAAATAAATCTATTCAGAGACAAGGCCTGCCTAGATGTTACATTTGAGTATTCTCAAAGATCCCTTTATGGAGTCTAGTTCCACTCTTGAGTGATCCTGTGGAGTCCCAGAGGAATCGTGAATGAGAATTTCCCTGGATCAGAAGAGATCCCTGGGGGTAGGCATCCGGTGACGGTCCCTCTTTCCTCATATTCCCAAATCAGCCTGCCAGGTTTCCTGGTACAGGAGCCAGTCTGTGCCTTAGAAGACTTTTCACAGGTGGCAGGGGGAGGAGGGGATGGGCATATTCACACCTAATGGGTGTGGTGTGCACTGTCTGGGGGATGGACATGCTTATAGCTCTGACTCGGGTGGGGCAAAGGCAATATAGGCAACCTAAACATTCATACCTCCGTAATATTCTGAAATAAAAAAAATATTTAAAGAAAGAAGACTTTTCAAAGAGGTTTTCTTCCCTTGCTGCTATGACTGCCAATAATTCTCCTTAGCTTCTTGTTTAGATTAGTGAAAAATACACGTTCCCTGCAGGGCAATACTGCTCTCATTAGTTTTCTATACCTTAGTATGAAGGAAGGGTCTGGAAGAAGGATTCAGAGAAGGAAAGAAAAGCAACAGAGCATTCTGAATTCTGCTGAAGGCTGACCCTTAATAGATGCCACCCTTAGAGTTGCAGCCACCAGCCCCCGGGTAGTGATCCTGGGGGTACCTGGACCTGGAAAGCCGATAGGATTTCTGCTGCACGAGGGTAATCCCTACAGTTTTGCCTTCACTGCCAGCCAGAGCAGCCAGACAATATACAGAGGGTCACATTTCACTATCTAGTGGGACCTGTTCACAGGTGCCATTGCCTCCTTGTTCAGAACACACATAGGGATGACCTCTGCATCCCACACTGAAACCTAAATCTTTCGAAGTGCAGTTGAACAATCTATTGTTATCTGGAAGAGTTGTTACTTGTGAAGGATACAGTAGCTAAGATCATAAAGAATATACCTGTCTCTTTTATGACTCCTTTGTAGACAATTTAAGTTCACTTATTTAAGCAGTATCTCCATCTTTATGAATGGAACAGAGTCTGTTTATCGCTATTTTTTTCCCTTAATGTCCTGCTCAAAATCAAAGTAGCCTTGTTATAGAGATTACTGCCTGTTCCTGTTATTCAAATCTTCATTTCAAGTCCTGTCACTGAGGCAGCTTACAGCAACAAGCAAACAACATAACTTAACCCTCAGAGCAAATATTGTTTCATTAATGGAAGGGCCTTGGACTATAGTCCAGCGTGGGAATTAAGATTGCCAGGGTGACACTCAGTTTCCTTATACAGGCTGTAATGGTCTAAAAACCAAGTCATCTCACCACTGAGTTTCAATTTCCTCCTAAATCAGAAAAAAAAAAAAACAAAACCGGTACCTCTCCCCATATCCGGCTGCCAGTGGAGAGCAGTTGACAAACATCCCTGAGGCGTCAGAATTAGGCAGCTGCCTTTTCTAGCAGCAACTTTCTCACTAAAGGCTCTCAGGGGCTCAGTGTGGCTCAGGTAAAAATTGCCTTTCATCTATTTCTTCCTTGCTTTCCAGATAATCCGTGGCTAAAATTAGTAATGCTTAGTTCGGTAAAAGATATTGTTACAGCAGGAAGCCATGGAAACGGTGGTGTTGGAGCGCTTCCCCTTCAGGGAGCTGTCTTTTGCAGGATGTGCCTTATTGCTGAATCAAATGAAACAACTCGCTGCATTTGAAGCTGAGGTTTGAAATTAGTTAAGAGCACAAGCAAATCTTTCAAAAGAACCATCCTCCTCGGGTTTTTTTCCTCCTTGCATTCCATCAAGGAAAGGAAAATGTATCTCAAATTAAGTGTCGGATTTTGCTTTTGAGTAGAGCACGAGAAGATTAATCTTCTGACCCACCATCCTGCAGGTGAAGTATCTTTTCAGTAGTACTAGTGGATAATGATATTACTGCTAATTAATGCCTTCCTCCATACATCATTTTGTAGTTTACAGAAAGCTTCCCTGTGCACTGCCACTGAAGCCTTAGGATATGTCTGGGAGGTAGAGAACATGATGAGGAAATACCCAATCAGATGAGGAAACTGAAGCTTGGCCAGGCTTGCCCACTTGGCTGGTAACTAGAGGAGATGGGATGACAGTTTGCATCTGTCACCTTTAATTTCATCCTTCCATCTCCTTGTGACTGTGTTACCAAACTGAAGCGGCTGAGGGTGGGAAACCTTCAAAGTAGAATTGATCCTCCCATGGCCAGGCTTATATCGTCTTAAGTTTGTATTTAGCAAACTCTCAGCTTTGCCTGGTTCTACCTCTCTGACGGTACCAGAATCGCCCAACTTAGAGAGCAGGGCCTTCCTGGTGGCACCTGGGAAACAGCCAGTATTTGGATGCTACATTTGGATCTGTGTGTCCTCCCTCCATAGGACCCTTCCTCTGGATCTTTATTTTTCTCCAATTTCCACACTGCTCCTGTTCATCTGCGTTCATCACTTTCCTCCTAGTTTCTGCTCTGGTGACAAAGGTATCTAAGAAGTTCATTGATCTGAGTATGTTCATAGAGCCTAATAAAATTAATGGATCCCAGGACAGGGACTCTTGCATTTTAACAGAGACCTTAATTGCTTTGGCCCAGGTTAATGGCTCCTTGATGCAAGTTTAGCCAACCTGACCAAGGTCAGGTGTGTCAAAAATAAAACCAGATCAAGTCAGATAAAATTTAAAAGTTTAGTGTGTGTGCAAAAGACTAGTTCAGGAACTGGGAGACCTCAAACCAAAAATGATAAGAGGTCCCACTCACAGCAGTTACAGTACGGTTTAAAAAGTGTAAAGGAAGAAGTATTTTGAGCTTTTTCCCTTGATTGGCTGTTACACATTAACATTCTTTTTAACATAAGCAGAGCTGTTTAGGCTGCTTTGTCTATCGCTGATTGGTTTAATTTCTTTGAATTATGCTGACAATGATGAAAAGCTTAAGTTTTGGGTTTCATTCATAACTAGAGCTAGCATTTTGGAAACATCAGGATAACTTGAGAACTGGCTATGTGCCTATGGGCAGTTGGCTTTAGGATATGTCTAAACCATGGCCTCCATTTTTGTTTTCTTAACAGGAGCCAAACCTCACTGTCCACCAGGGCCACAGTGGGGATGGGCAGGTGATGATTTTAGGGAGAATGAACATAATAAACTATTCTTGAGGAAAATGGTCTTCTTTTGCTGTTCGATAGAGCATCCTCAGGAAATTGCTCTACCAATTATTTGAAGGATTTAATGTTATCTTAAAACTTATTAAGACTAGAATTTATCAGGCAGGTTTCCTGCCCTCTCTTCACTTCCCACCTCCATTCTAAATGCTGCAGTAGCTTTTTCCCAGGAAGCTCTGGGGCCAGAGTGAGGTTTCCATTGCTGCAGCCACCACAATCACATGGCTGGCTTTCTTGTCAGCCTGGCTACAGAGGATGTTCATTGAATCTAGCAGCCCATAAGCCACATGCTGCTTTATGAGGTTGGAAGGGGAAGAACTCTCTCAGTGTGGTTTCCTTGGCCCAGGAAGTATCCAATCCTGTCACATTGGGTTTTGTTTCCATTCTATGTGTGAGGCAGATTTTTCAAAATGATGATTATTTTGATGAACTTTCAAAATTGTTGTCATTATCAAGTGTTCATGTCAATGTTCTCCTCCCTCTGTCCTCAGTACAGGAGGACTGCTTGTATCTCGAAGGCTCTTCTCAGATGAAGTGATTCACACTAAGCTGCAAGAGAAGATGTGTCAGGTGGCATAACCCTCACTGTCAAATTCACCGTGTCGAACAGATCAGAGAAAACAACCACACACAATTTGTATTTCTGTGCCAGAAATGTTTTATTCTGAGTATATGACCTTAATGGCTTCTTCCTCCATGAATTCTTCCCTGTGTCTCTCCCATCCTCCACTCTGCTCTCTGGACTCCCATAGTATCCCATGTTCACCTTTAAAGTTTTATCACACTGTGTTATATTTTTCTCCTTTTTCTTAGTTTCCTCCTGAGAGAAATAACTGTTCATTATCTTTAAAAACCCAGTTTCCACTATTATAGCTGTTGAGTGGGTTTAGACTAAAGGCTTACATGAAGATGACAAATAGAGCTCATCTCATGTATTAATTCTCATCATCTAAAAGCAGCTGCCTAGAAATAGTGCAGTGATTGACTACTAATGCCTGCCATGAGCATGGGTGGGGTCCTAATAGTTCTAGTCTAGTGGTTGATGCATGCCATTTCTAAATTAAAGAATGCATGGCACATTGTAAACCCTAGCATACTGTGAGTTTTTCATATCTGGCTTCATTTAGAAAATAGTTAAAAGTTATATTGGATGGATATATATTCAGAAGGCCACTCTGCTTATGTTTTCTTTTTTCCCTCTGTTCCTAATAGAGAGGTTTTTCAGGTGTCTATAAGCACAGTCATCTAGGCTACATTATTTAGAATGAGAGTGCATCCATCCAATACACATTTTGAAAATTCTTGCCTCTTCATTTGAAGTATTGTGAAATGGAACAAAACAAGAAGAAAACATTTGGAAATGTTTCACATTTCAGATATAATGAAACCTATATCTCAAGAAAAAAATTGGCAAGTGTTTTGAAGCTTTTATTTCCCATAATGTGATGTCCCTAGTTTGTACATCTGGAAATTTACTAGATTCCTGTATTGCCTTATATTTTTGATCGCCATATTAAAATGTAATTAAATATTAATACATGTTTAGTAACATAATTATATATAACATGTATATTGTTTTATGTGTTTATATATAAACATATATATTGCTTTTATTATTAAATACATGATTAGGTGTTTGCATTTGATTATATATTACCATGTATCTTGGGGGCATCTGACAAAACTGACATCTTATGAACACCTACATTGCTTCCAACTGAAATGTATACAAAATTGGCTTACATACCTAACCCAGAAAAATGACTATTTTTCTCATTTAAAAAGTAAATCATTACCAATTATTCTAATGACAATTAAAATCCAATTACAGCATTTATGAAATATAAAATTGATATTAAAATACATACAAAAAGGAATGATGTTCTCTAGTAAAATGGTCTGGTTCTAAAGGTGAGTAGTCTTAATCTGTGTGAGAACTTGAATACCTAAATTTACTAACCTTGATACTCACTCCCTTTTGAGCCTCTAAGAAACATCCACGCTGGATCAAACTCAATATTCATTAATTGTACTGACTGTGGCAGAGATAGCTAGAGATCTCCCAATACTTACTCTCCCCTTCCTTTAGTAATAGAGCCCTCAAGTTTTAGCTGGACATATGCATTTCCCAGGTTCCATTTTAACTAGGTGTGACCATGTGACTAGATTCTGACTAACAGATTAGGAAGAGAATTGATGCCTGCAACTAGCAGTTGTGTCTTCCACTTCCTTTCCTCTCTCTTCTAGCCAGGACATGAGACTTGATGGTGGGAACCTGAGATGCAATCTCAGACCAGAGGTGGAGCCTGCATGTTGATAGCAAACCTCTGAGATAGAGGAAGCCTGGCCCCCTGATATTTTGGAGCATCTATGTCAGTCTTGGCCCTGCCTATACTCAGATATTGTATATGAGGGATATAAACATCTGTCTTGTTTCAACCACCGGTATTTTGACTTTTGATTCTATCCCAACTCTTGCAGTGGCTTCTTTGTGTCACTCCTCCCAATGAGACTACTAAATATAGGATATGTTTGTACTACTGGAGTAGGAGCAGTTTTGGAAGACTACACTGAAGGAATAGAGATGACAGGTCCTGAGTCACAAAGTCCAAGGAACACCTACATACTGGTGGTTAACTGCAAACTCTTGACTCTCATCTCTCAGTTGGGGATGGGGTGGTTGAGATTAAGGGCTTTCTTATAAGATACACCTGGGTTTGAATCTTGAGTCTGCCTTGGAATCTCTCTTTATTGGATCTGATTTTATTGGCTGCATAGATATGGTAGTTTCTTTGCCCCAGATCTATTTTGCCCCTTCTTTAAATACTAAAACCCCCAAGTTTTTTCTAGATTCATGCACTCAATCAACTAAAGCCTGCATTTCCCAGTGAACATTTCAGCTTGATGCAGCCATATGACCACAGTTGGCTTCACGAGCTGGAAACTTACGCAGTTGCACAGGACCGGGGCACCATGCTTGGTTTAATGTTCTGCTGGCACTGCCTTGAAATTCTTAATAATTTTTGAACAAGGGTGACTGCATTTTAATTTTCTACTGGGACCTCTACATTATGCAGCTCGTCCTATATGTGACTAATGGAATGCGAATAGGACCTTGGGGAATTTTTTAGTATGGAGCCTACATTTTCTAATCTAAAATAGGAAATTATATATACATATGAAATTTGAATGTTATATAGACTATGTAATATGGAATTATATATATAACATTAAATGAAATATAAGTATAGCAGGATAATACATGTCACATAGTAAGTACTCAATAAATGCAGACTTTCTGAGAGAAGCTAATATTTTCCCTGCAACCACTATGATCCCACCATACTAAACCAAAGTCCTATGCAAATTTGGTTGTATCCATAATCTGATGGAGAATAGGGCTATAAAGTGTAATATGACGCACATATTTTGCCTATGACTACTACAAACAACCTGATAAACATTTACTGCCCAGTACACTTCCCCAGATGTTGGGAAAGCACTGACACAAAAAAGAGACTTGTAAAGAACTTACTAAAAGGTGAGCCAGGCACACACGCAGGTAGACGTGGTGCAGTGGACTGGGGTTTGGAATGCCATGTGGGTTTGAGGGAGAGGAGTGTCTAGGAGATTGACCACATGGAAAGCTGGCTTATTTGCTCAGAGAAGAGGTAAGAGGCACATGTAGGGCATCTCTGTGGGCAGAACGGAAGGAATTCTGCCATCAGGCCATCTTGACATGAAATGCATAGGCTTTGGAAGACCTCATTTCTCCAGAAATCAAGTTTTCTGAGACAAAACCTCATGTAGGACAGGGTGCAATGAAGATGGATGGGAGGAGATGATGGGGCCTGAAGGTGGGGTAGGGGGAAGAGGCTGTCAGGCAAATGGTCAGAGGACACTGAGGAGTGGATTTCGGTAAAGTGACATAAGAGCCTGGACCCCTACACCACAGCATCCTCTCCACATGGGGGTGGCTCTGCCCTGGTGACACAGGGAGAGCACATGACAGCAACTGACCCTAGGCTCTGCTGCAGTGAGCGTCCTGTTGGAGGCATGGCAAGAGGAAGAGAAATGGAAGTTATGTCACTAACAATACTGAGTACTTGCTAAACACCTGGCATCTAATCATCACAAGAGCCTTATGAAGCAGATACCATTATCATCCTTCTCTTCAAAGGAGAACACTGAGGCTCTGGGAGGTTACAGAACTGGCTTGACATTGCACAACCAGCACCTGAAGGAGCTGGACTCAACACAGAGTCATCTGATTTCAAACCTCTGTGCTTCACTGCATTGCTACACTTCATTCCCATGGTTAAGCTATAGCATCGGAAAGAAAAATCCTCTTATTTTATGGGTTTTAACAATGGGAAATAAGTATTTCAAAGTGACCAAAATGAATAGGGTGAAGATATTTTTATCCATCAGGAGTTGATTGTTGTGACAGGTGAGAGGTGTGAATCCAGTTTCAATCTTCTGCATGTGGCGATCCAATTTTCCCAGCACCATTAATTGAATAGGGATTCTTTTCCCCAAAGTATATTTTTGTCTGCTTGGTCAAAGATTAGACTTTTTGATAAAAGTCATTCTCACTGGAGTTAAGTGATATCTCATTGTGGTTTTGATTTGCATTTCCCCAATGCTTAGGGATGTTAAGGAATTTTTTATAGGTTTCCTGGCCATTATTCTGTCTTTGTTTGCAAAGTTTCTGTTCATGTCCTTTGCCCACTTTTTAATGGGGTTGTTTGATTTTTTTCTTATTAATTTTCCTAAGTTCTATATGGATTCTAGTTATCAGCCCTTTATCGGATGTGTATCATGCAATATTTTCTTCCATTCTGTAGGTCATCTATTCACTCTAATGATAATTTCCTTGGCTGTGCAGAAGCTTTTTAATTTGATCAGGTCCCATTTATTTATTCTTGTTGCTACTGTGATTGCTCTGGCAGTCTTCTTCATAAATTCTTTGCCTAGGACAATGTCTATAACAGTTTTCCCAACATTTTCTTCTAGAATTCTTATGGTTTCATGTCTTAAGTTTAAGTATGCTATCCATTCATGTGGTGAGTCACATTTATGGATTTATGTATGTTGAACCATTCTTGCAGCCCTGGGATGAAGCCCACTTGGTTGTTGTGGATTATTTTTTTGATGTGCCGATGAATTCTGTTTGCTAGAATTTTTTTGCATCTATATTTGCAAGGGATATTGGTTTGTAGTTTTCCTTTTTTGTTGTGTCCTTTCCTGATTTTTGTATCAGGGTTATACTGGCTTTGTAGAATGAGTTCTGGAGGATTCCTTCCTTTTCAATGTTATGAAATAATTTCTGTAGTATGAGTTGAGTAGCAATTCTTCTTTGTAGGTCTGATAAAATTCATCTGTGAAACCATCTGGTCCAGGACTTTTTGTTGTTGTTGTTGGAAGATTTTTTATTGCTACTTGAATTTTGTTGGCCATTATTGGTCTGTTTAGGAGTTCTATTTTTTCCTGATTGAGCCTCGGGAGGTTTTGTGTTTCCAGGAAACTGTCCATTTCCTCAACATTTTTGAGTTTATATGCATAGATATTTTTATAGTATTCACAGATGATATTTTGTATTTCTGTGGTATCAATTGTAATATCTCTTTTTTCATTTCTTATTGAGCTTATTAGTGTCCTTTATTTTCTATTTCGGGTTAATATAGTGAGAGGTTTATCAATTTTATCTTTTCAAAGAACTTTTTATTTTATTAATCTTCTGTATTATTTTCTTATTTTTTATTTCATTTAGTTCTGTTTTGACATTAGTTATTTCTTTCTTCTGCTGGGCTTGGGATTGATTTGCTTTTCTTTTTGTAGTTCCTTGAGATGATTCATTAGATTGTTGATTTGTGATCTTTAGTCTTTTTGATGTTGGCATTTAAGGCTATGAATTTCCCCTTAGGATTGCTTTTGCTGAACCTCATAGGTTTTGATAACTTTCATTCCCTTTGTCATTTAGTTTGAGGAATCTTTTGATTTCATCTTAATTAAGATTTCACCTTTATTTCCTCCTTGACCCAATAATCATTCAGCAGTTGGTTGTTTAATTTTCATAACTTTGTGTAGATATATGAATTTCTGTTGGAGTTGATTTCTAATTTTATTCCACTGAAGTCTGAGAAGATACATGGTATAATTTTTGGTTTTGTTTTTTTTAATTAGTTGAGACATGTTTTGTGGCCTAAGATATGATCAGTCTTAGAGACTGTTCCATGTGCTGATGAGAAGAATGTATATTCAGTAGTTTGGGGGTAGTATGTTCTATAAATGTCTGTTAGGCCCATTTGCTCTAGAGTCTCGTATAAGTCCATTGTTTCTTTGTTTATTTTCTGCTTGGAGGATCTGTCCAGTTGTGTCAGTGGGGTACTAAGTCCCCAGCAATTATGATGTAATTCTTTATCACTATGCTTAGATCTAGTAGGGTTTGCTTTATGTGTTAGGTGTGTACATACTTAGGAGTGTTATGCCTTCTTGTTGAAATGCTCCTTTTAATGACCATTGTTGTCTTTCTTTACTGTTGTGGATTTGAAGTCCATTTTATCTGATATGAGAATGGCTACACTTGCTTTCTTTTGATTTCCATTTGCATGGAATATTTTTTTCCATCCCTTCACCTTGAGTCTGAATGAGTTCTGGTGGGTTAGATGTGTTTCAGCATCTACTTGACAGCATATACGTGGCTTGTATTTTTTATCCATTCAGCCAGCCTGTATCTCTGAGTGGGGAATTTAATCCATTATTATTTATTGAAAGTACTGATAAGTGGGATGCAGTTCTGTTCATCCTGTTGGGTAGAACCTCATTGCTTTGTTTTACCTCTTGAGCCACTATATTATATAGTCTCTGAGCTTTAGCTTTTGGGTGAATTTATACTGATCAGAATCCTTCTGATTTGTATATAATGCAGTTCTTAGTAACTCCTTCAGGGCAGGTCTAGTCATAACAATTCCCTCAATGTTTACTTGTCTGGAAAAGACTCAGTTTCTCTATCAAATGTGAAACTTAGTTTTGCAAGATACAAAAGTCTAGGCTGGCAGTTGTTCTGTTTAAGAAGATTGAAGATGTGGGCCCACTCCCTTCTGGCTTGTAAGGTTTCTGCTGAGAAGTCTGCAGTTAGCCTGATGGGTTTTCCTTTGTAGTTCAGTTGTTGCTTGCATCTAGCTGCTTATAGGATTTTCTCTTTCATTTTGACTTTGACCAGGTTGATTACTATGTGTCTTGCTATGAATCCTCCTGGTGTTCGATGACCATCTTGAATCTGGATGTCTTGATCTCTGGCGATACTAGGGAAGTTTTTCTCAATAATTCCCTCAAATAGATTTTCCATGCTTTTATTGCTTTACTCTTCTCCCTAAGAAATACCTATAATTTGTTTGTTAACTTTGCATAGTCCCATATCTCTCCAAGTGATTGCTTTGCCATTGTTGTTCTCTTCTCTGCCTATTTAAAGAGCCTGTCTTTAAGCTCAGAGATTCTTTCTTCTCCTTGGTTTAATCTGTTCATGAAATTTTCTGCTGTGTTTTGAAAATCCCTACTTTCAAGATGGAAATCTTTCATTTCTTTAAGTTCTATTATATCCATCCTAATTTTGTCTAGTTCTTTAGTGACTTTTTTGTTAATTTTCTAAAATTTTTTTGGCTTATTTTTGTTGGTTTTCAACTTTCTCTTCAATTCGATTCATCTTGTTTGCCGTCCATATTCTGAATTTCATTTCTGTCATTTTGACAATTTCCTTGTAGTTAGAGTTTACTACTGTAGCTCCATTGTGATTCTTTAGTGATGTCAATCTGTTTTGATTTTTTTTATGTTGCAAGGTTTTACTGATTTCTTCTCATCTGAAACCTCTTTTCTCAACTCAGGGCTAATAGGTTTGTAAGGAACCTGTTTCTTGCTGGGAACTCACCCGCTTGATTAGAAGAAAGGGAGATCCCTAGATGGTGCTTATTTTCCCACCTACTCTGGGATATTGACATGGCAGAGGAGAGGAGTGTGCACTAGAAGCCTGTATTGAAGCTGTTCTGATTTATTCTTTTTGCCTGTGATTGCCTCTGCTCACGCCTATGCTGAATGCTACTTATGATGGGTATTGGTTTGTTCTACAGATAGCTGTAGGATGTTTGAGTTGGGAGCTGGGTGAGACCCTCTTCGCTAACGGTGATGTTCTGGGGATTGCTCTGCCCAGGGTTTACCCACAGAGGTAACAGCAGCAACTAGGTGAAGTTGTCATGGGTTCTGGGCTGTGGACTTTTGCTCAGGCCAGGTTGCTAGGCCAGGTGGCTCAAGACTAGGGGGATCCCTGGGTGGAGTGTTGGACTTTGGAGTAGTTCCTCTGGCCCTGAAGTGGTGGTGGATTCCCTAGGGCTGAGCACCATATACCCAAGAGCTCATGATGGCTTTAGTTCCTGCTTGATCCCTACTGAACCTGTTGTCAGATGCAGTGGCTCTACACAGACTCCAGGCAGGTCCCCAGTCCAACCAGGTAGAGGTCTGTGGCGGTAGAGGGGGCCATCTCGCAATTTGCACCATGCCAGCAGGGTGAGTGCAGCACACCACAGCGCTCTATTCTCCTATTCTTCCCTGCTCGTTCTCTGATCTTGTTGTGTGTATCACCCCATCATCTTTTTTTTTCCACAGCGAATGTCACACATTGCTTCTCTATGATTTCACAATGTTGTTTCAGCAAAGAACAATCTAGCTAGGCAGCTGCTTGCACTTTTCACTTCTTTCCTTGAGAGCTGTGTGCTGGCAGCCTGCTTCTAGTCCACCACTTTTTCCAGTCAACTGGAGTACTATTTAAGGCAGGATGTTTCATGCAAATATTATGCCGAAATGGTACTTAATCAAGAGATGCTAGAGTTTGGATGTTTGACTCCTTCAAATTTCATGTTGAAATTTGATCACCAGTGTTGGAGGTGAGGCTTAATGGAAGGTATTGGGTCATGAGGATGGATCTCTGATAAATAGATTAATGCCCTCTCCATGGGAGAAGTGAGTGAGTTCTTGCTGTATTAGTCCTTATGAGAGCTAGTTTTTAAAAAGAGGCAGGTGCCTCCCTCCCCTCTCTCTTGCTTCCCCTCTCTCCTTGTGATCTATATACATGCCAGCTCCCCTTTGCTTTCTTCCATGAGTGGAAGCAGTCTGAGGCTTTCATCAGATGTCCAGTCTTCCAGCCAGAAGAATTGTGAGCCAAATAAATCTCTTTTCTTTACAAATTACCAAGCCTCAGGTATTCTGTTATAGCAGTATAATGGACTAAGACCAAAAGCCTCATGGAAAATTTACTGCATTCCAGGACTGCCTTCAGAAGTCTGACTTTGCAGTAGTTACGTCATCCATCCCTTTAACAGCAATGTATTGAGAATCTCCTATGTGCCAAGTGCTATTCTTAGTACTGGAATACAGTGGTGAACAAAAACTTGGCAAAGTCCCCATCTTTAAGGAACTTATTTCATCTGTTAGTTAAGCTTGAAACACAACTAGAGGCCATGTTACGAAGGACCTTGTAGCCTCATTTAGTGGTTTGGAATTTACTGGGATGTATCCTGAGAACAATACAAATCCATTCAAGTGTTTGAACTTAGGTGAGTGATGTGAGATTTCTATCACACATAGGTCATTCTGAAAACAATGTGGGGAAGGATTGGAATTAGAGAAAAATAGAGATAGAGAGTCTAACTGGGAGGCTAGAGGCATCCTTTTGGTTGGATAATTCCTAGGTTATGACCTCAACAATGGAAGAGTGCAGATGCCACTCCCTGCTGGAAGAATACATGATTATTATCTGATGAAGAACACATGTAGAATTGAAAGGGGCTGCAAAACATTACTTTCCTTTGCATATATACTTCATTTCCACCTCTGATGGGGACAGGAATCTGACTTCTTTCTAATCCCCTTCTCTCCTACCATGTTTTCATGAGATAATGTAGGCAGATGCAAGTGTTCATAACCAAGGCCCCAGGAGTGGTAGAGCCACGAACATAGAAGAGAGGCCTTAAGGTGCCACGTCATTGGAAGAGGCCAAAGGCAGAATCTGGAATTTCAGGAATAAAGTCAAAAAGGACCAGGTGCAGAGTAAAGAAAGAGGTCGTTGGGTAGAGGCCAGTCTCTACTTAGGTGGGAGGGAGTAGTGATTCCTGGAGTGCAGGCCAGACATAGGGTAAGCTCCCAGAGAGCAGGTAATCAATACTGCCAGTGGAGGACAGCCATGCAGGCTGGAACAGAAAGTCCAGCCAGGAGTGAGGCTATGGAAATTGGGTGAAAGGAGCATAACAAAAGGCCTGAGTAGCAGGTGAACCCACCTGAGCTCTGAGCTCTGTGGTGAGCTGAAGGAGCATCCACCTGGGGGTCAAGAAGTTTCCCTGCACTTGTTTTAAATCTGCTCAGTGCACAGAGACTCAGGCTGCCAAGGAACTGGACACTAGTGTTAAACACACAGATGCCTCCTCCCTGTGGACCTGTCCTGCCAGACTGTTCCCCTTGGTCTTTTTCTCACCTTCAGAGACACCTCTGCCCCAGTTCTGTCCAAATCTGACATGCATGTTCATCCAGTCATTTCTTCCTTTCATGAGTTTTATTTCTAGCAGACCTGTGAGGATTCTTCTGACTTCTCTGGCTGTCAGCTCAGCTTACATTAGAGTGAATGAGAGAGAGCATGACAGAGAGAAAGAGAAATTGTGGAATAACATGGACTGGACTTATTACCACAAAGAAAACAGTAGCAACACCTGAAGGATTTGAAGTTACAGGGAAAATAACAGAACATCATCATGCTCAGATATGAGCACCATATCTGAGCACCTAATGGAAGGATTTCTCTGCACCTTCTGCATGACTCTGGAGAAGCACATGAGGGTTTAGGAACATTGGCTCAGTATTCCAAAGGTTTCACAGAATTGAAACTGGTCTATTGAATAGCAAATAGCCTTTGCCTGAAGATTTCTTAGAACTTGACTGATCCACATCTATACATTCTTTGTTTCAACAGCATATTTTATTGTTCAATAAATCTTGGATTGAGTGTTTTAAATACACAGCCTTATTTGCGCAAGTCAGGGGGTAAATAAGTGGATTCTTCCTTTCATCAGCAAGGTCATGCAACCCGAACAAGCACTTACTACATAGGGATTCTTACTGTCATTAAGTGTGTGGCTTTCTCCACACCTGTCCCCAGTACACATACACACACCTACCCCACTCCCTGCCACCAACAGATCATACACGTCTCTGGGGCAAAGGAAGATCTTTTTGTATCTCTGTTTACTCCAGAGTGCCCAGTAGATTTACAATAGAATACACTTCTAAACTTTATTTTCCCAAGGTGTCTGCACCAACATATCCTACCCATACACTCTGACTCTGCTTACAATATGATGTTGACACTCCTTCCAATGAGAGGTTGGGTCTTGTTCCCTCCCCTTGAATCAGGGTGGGACTGTGACTAAAGACAAAGTGACACTATGGGACTTCTGAAGTTAAGTTATAAAATGGTAATACAGCTCCCACCTGGTCTTCTTTGGGATGCTGGCCCTTGAAACCCAGACACCATGTTGTGAGGAAGCCTAAGCCATGTGAAGAGGCCATGGGTAGGTATTCCCACTGACATCCCTACTGAGGAGTTGAGGTCCCAGCTATGAGCTTACCTCCTGACATGAGAGAACCACCCTTCCAACCACCTGTGATCCACTCCAGTTATTGCCTATAAAACAGAGACTTCTCCTGCTGAACCCTGGCTACACTGCAGATTTCTGAGGTAAATAAATGATCATTATTGTTTTAAGTGACTATGTTTTGGGTGGTCTGTTATGTTGCAACAGACACCCAGAACAACATCTGCCATCTCTCTTCTACCGTATTAATTCATAGCCACGTCTCCTCTCCCCAGCTAGACTCTAGGTTCCATAGAATCTGGAGCTTGCTAAGTCTAAACTTCCAAAATGTTCTTTCATACCGCTCTATATTTTAGTAAAACTAAATTTCTTGCTATTCTCTATACAGGATCTTAGATTTACAGTCTTTGTGTGTTTGATTATCTTGTTTCTTTGTCGTGCATGCACGTGTTCCCATCTGTGCTTACCCAAGCTGTATTGTTTTCAAGACTGAGTCTTATGCACTGAAGAATTTCCTGATTCCTCCAGTTAGAAGATAAGTCTCTCTCTTGTGAACTCCTACAGCAGGCATTCAACTAATTCACACATCCCTTGGATCCCATCTTCCTTCACTTAGTATGGAGCTTGGCCTTTGGCTGACACTCAGCCAATGAGACTGACCAACTGATGTCCAATACTCAGACCCTTTTTTTCTCCTGTACATAAAATGCCTTATCTGGTGTAACACTGACTTTCTTCAGACAACTTCTACTTGTGTCATCCAGGTGGGTAAGAAGAAAGACCTCACACTTTGTCATCTGGCTGACTCCAACTCATCATGAAATATTCAGCCAAAGCAGTACTTCTGCACGGAGACTGTGGCCATCACCAATCCCAGCCCCACAAGACTGTGTTAGTTCCCTATTTTCTATGATATCATAGCACCTTATACTTCTGCACAACACTTGTCACAACTAGAATTACTGGGTTTTTAAAAAACTATCTATTACTTCTGCATGATAGTAAGCTCCACGAAGGCAGAGGCCAGGACTGTGTAGTTGCCATGATCACCAGCACCAAGTACGATGGTTGCCACATAAGACACACTTGGCAAATATTTATAGAACTAATGAACTGGGGAAGGTATTACAGGAGTAGCTAAAACCCCAATAGAGGAATAAGCTCAGGGGCCCTGTGTCAACCGTTTTTCTTTACTCAATAACCCCCATTAACACCACACCCAGAGACCGCTCTCCTTGAGCACTTCTGTGATCACACTTTGGAAGATTCTGTGATCAAAGGGTGAGGGTCTTCTTTAATTGACCCAAAGAAATGAGGATCAATTTATTTTTCCAGCTAACTAATTTCTCTGAACAATACTTCATGATTGCCTATGATGACCTGTGGAAGTTATAACAAATGAACTTCCTAAAGTCTGATGTTTGAGTCAAACCAGCAAGCTGCTTCATGCTGAGTCTGTAATAGCAAACCCAAAAAAGTAACTGACAGTTTAAGAGAGTTATGGCTGAACTAACTACACTCCCTGAGACAGTCATGCTGTGGTACCATAAGCCTTCCAAAGACATTGAACCTCAAGACCTTTTGAAGCTGAGTAGCTCACAGAATTTTAATTGAAAAAAATATAGGTAACAGCTGTCCCTTCCTGCTGTAGGCAGGTAACAGACCATTCTTCCAGAACACTCTGAAACAGCCTTACCTATTCTCTTCTCGTAGCCAAAGGGTTGCAAAAAAAAAAATCTTCCCTCCCCCAAGCGTGAGGCCAGGTATAACACAGTAAAAAAGAAAAGCAAAACTTCTTTGCAAATATTAGCATTAGTTATTTCTCTAGCAATATGAGGCTAAAATCCCCGCAGGGTCTAGCCAAGTAAACACTGTACCTATTATTACCAAAATGCAAGACATGGTTCCAGATTTGTATCCCAGGATATCAGGGCTTCCTGAAGCTTCACTAAGTAAGGTTGATGTCAGTCAGAATTAACACATCTGACCTAATGCCCTTATGATTAGAAATATTTATTAGAAGATTAGATCATAATTTTAGTTTAAGCTATATAGCTTGCTTGCATAGACTCTCACATAACTTTTATATTTTAACAGATTGGAAGTAATTCTCCTTACAGAGTTAGAAAGCACTGCTAGGACTGAGAGAAGAGAGAATAAAAAAAGAAGTGGTACCTGTTATAGACTGACCTTAATATATTTTATATTTGAAGAATATTATGCAGAGATTGAATAAAGTCTATTCCCTTTTGCTATCTCTGCTATTTTTCATATGCTAGATCCTGGGGAAATTCATTCAGTTCTGCTTCCTCTTTATTCCAGTTGTATAACTGCTATTAACATGAAACAGGGAGGAAAAGCAAAACTAATGCAGCTCATTTTCCCATAAAAGTTTTCCTCAGAGGAGAAAAAGGCTTTCCCTTCATCTTACATGCAGAAATATTCTTTGCAAGTTTCTATGAAGTTCTCTTGGCTAATGAGATCTGACATTGGACCAATTGCTAGAAGCATATCTTAGCTCTTAGGTTTTATTCTGCAAATGAATACTATTTTTGGTTCCAATATTCCCCACTTAATAAAATGTCTCATGATGTTAATATTGTAAATACAAAAATAATAATTTCATCATAAACTCTACCTTTAACAAACATTTGATGAGCATTGAACTAGAATAGAAAACCTAAGGAAGGGAAGATTTTCATTTCTGGCCAAAATGGAGGGAACAGAAATACCCTACAAAATAAACCAAAATTATAGACAATGCAAATGAAACAATGGTTTTAAGATACTAGACATCAGACAACGAAGAAAACTGATCTCTGAGAGATGGGAAACAAATCAGATAAGACCTAATTGCCTTATTTTAATGCTTTGAGCGAATTTTCACATTGCACAGTGAAGGGAAGGAAAACCAAGGGGAACCTGGAAGATTCCCTGAGTGAGAAGATGAAGTTGCAAGTCCAGGTAAATCGAATTAGTTAGAATTCATGGAACAGTGTGCTGGAAATCAGAGAGCTACACAAAGAGGACCTTAGAGATTGCAGAGGGTTCCCTTTGAGTATTGAGCAGAGCACTTACTGGTGCATGCATGTGATGCATCTGTGACTTGGGAAAGAATCGCTTGCTAATGGAAACAGGGCACTCTGTATGGGGGAAGGACACTCTTGTAGCCCTGGCTTGAGTGAGGCAAATGCATTTCAAGTAACCAAAATGTTTGTACCCCTATAATATCCTGAATTTTAAAAGAAGTCAATGAAACAAACTAACAAACAAAGAATCACTTGAAAGGAGTAAAGATAATTGTGTCCAATGCTCACACAGGGCTGACAGTAGTGCCTATGACCACAGTCAGACTGGAAACTTCTGTGACTCATGGAGCTTGAGGTAGAGTACACAGAGGGCCTGCCATAAGAGTGGGAAACAATTAGCCCTGGTTTGAGCACTGTTCTGGTCCTGCCTAGTAAATCTCAAAACCTGAAAGGATCAAATACTCTGGAAAAAAGCTCAAGAATATTTAAGGGAATACAAAAATATCCAGCATCCAACAAGGTAAAATTCACAATATTTGGCATCCAGTAAAAAGTTGACAGGTACACAAAAGAGTAGGAAAATAAGATTCTTAATAAGGAGAACAATTAGTTAATTGAAACTGACCCAGTCCTAAAACAGAGTTTGGAATAAACAGACAAAGGCATTAAAACATAGAATAATTGTAACACATGCATTTGAAAAACCAAGTAAAGAAAAGGAAAATTATTATAAAACCCAACCAAACTCTTGTGGATGAAAACTACAATTTAGGAGATGAAAAATATACTGGATAGGATTAACTGCAGATTATATGTTGCAGGGAAAAAAAAAGATTAGTGAACTTTAATACATAGTAACAGAAACTATCCAAAATAAAACATAGAAAGAAAAAATATTTTAAATCCACCAATGCAACTTCCAGTGGCCAAATATGTAAGGACCTGGAGTCCCAAAAGAGAGGAAAAAGCTAAAAGATACTTTTAGATATTACTTTGAAGAAGTAATATCTAAAACTTTTCCAAACTTTTTGGAAACTATAAACCCACAGATCCAAACTGCCCAAAATATTCCAAGCACAAGAAACATAAAAAGCTCTCCACCAAAGCACATGATAATCAAATTGCTAAACACTAGTGATAATGAAAAACATCTTAAAAGCAACCAGAGAAAAAAGACATTATGTTTTAAGGAACAAAGATTAGGACGACAGTGCATTTCTCATGTGAAATGACAATGAAGCAACATTCTTAAAGTGCTGAGAGAAAAAAAATAATAAAACCGTACTAAAAAATACCTGAAAGATAAAAAGAACTTTATAATCAGCAAAAATATCTTTCAAAAATAAAAGTGAAATAAGAATCTTTTCAGACATATAAAAGTGGAAATAATCCACCACTGACAGACTTGTGCTATAAGAAATGTAAAAGGAAGTTCTTTCAGACAGAAGATAAAGGATACCAAATAGAAATATAACTGTATAAAGAAATGAAGATTGCTAGAAATAATAACAGTGAGGGTAAATATACAATATTTTTCTTTTATCTATATCTCTTTAAAAGATAACTGAGTCTTTAAATGAAAAATAATTACAATAAACAGAATATGGGGTTTGTGACAAGTATAAAATTTACATGTCACATCAACAGCATATAGGCTGAATAGCGATAATTAGAAGTATAATTACTGCAAGGCTTTTCTACTATAATGAATGTGGTATATTGTCACTTGAAGATAGAGTTTGATAAGTTAAAAATGTATTCTCTAAGCCCTAAGAAGCTAGAAAAGTAAGAGCAAATTAAAACTAAAATAAATAGAAAAAATAAAAGTTGATAGGCAACTAATGAAATAGAAAACAAACACAATTCTTGGCACACAATCAAGAAAAATCAATAAAACTAAAAGCTGGTTATTTGAGAAAATACACATATTTCTCAAAATGAAATTTATTTCAGGAAAGCAAGGTTGGTTTAACATTCAAAAACCAATATGAACCATATTTACAAAGCAAACAAAATCAGGCTCCGTTTATATTCCCTCTCTCTATGCCATGCCCCAGAAATGCCTTAAAGCAGGAATCCAGGGCAATCATAAGACTCATTTATCTGTATATAGCCTTTCTCCCATTCACAGTCCTACCCTGCTGAAAACTATTGTTTCATAGTTGTTTTTCAGTTATTTATGACTGAAGGTTAAGTATAATCCTTATTACTGCATGTAATATCTATAAACAGAATTCCCAATCTTTAATTGTAGATTTTATAGATTTGTTTTTCCATTATACAAATAATTGATCCATCTTATTAAAATTAAATTTAATGTAAATACTGACACATTTCAATTTAAGTGGATTATCTTGTTAGTTTTTTTCTTAAACTTCTCTCTTTTTTCCTGTGTTCCTTTTTTAAATCTTTCTCTTTCTTGGATAGAGTATGTCTTCTTATTTATTGTTTCTCCTTTATTAACTCTAGTTTCACATTCATGTATAATTCTTTTAATGGTTATATGAGAAATTACAAAATGTATCAATGACTTACTACAATCTACTTTCTTATTTCTTTTACTATTTCTCAGATAGTGAAAGAAAGATTAACCTCATTTGCTCATTTATAGTTTTTGTGATATTGTTGTCATAACTTACTTCTACATACATTTTAAACCCCAATAACATTATTTTTTCTTGTAAATACTCAGGGTTTATTTATATCAACTCACATATTTAATAATTTTGGTAATCCATTTCTTCCAGTAGTTTTTGGGTACAATCTAGAATAATTTTTCTTCAGTCTATACAATAGATATTCTGTGATAAAGTAGTTCAAGATTTGTTTTCTGAAGATACCTCTACTTTCCCTCTATTCTAAAAGTAATTTTTGTTGTTTATAGAATTCTAGGTAAGCAGTACTGTTTTATTTAACATTTTGATTATGCTTTTCCATTGTCTTTGGCTTCCATCATTTCTGTTGATAAGTCAACTATAATATTTTTCTTTGCTTATTGAAAACTTTCGTCTATTGTCTTTTCAAATATCCATTCCTCTCCATTTTTCTTCTCTCTTATTCTGGGATTCCAATAACACAAACTTAAACTGTTTGACTATGCCACGTGTGTCTTCTATTCCTCCCATTCTTGTTTTCTCTGTGCTGCAGTTTGTTTTTTTTTTATTAATCTTTCTTTAAATTCATTAGCCATGTCTTCAGTCATGCCCAGTCTGGATTTTAACCTAGTCAGTGACTTTTTATTTAATATTTTATAATTTTAAGTTATAAAATGCCTAATTAATTCTTTTTTTCAAGAATCCAATGTAGTTTAATTATCCATGTATTTGTTTTCTTTCCCTTTCTCACTATTTTCTTGATCACATTTGTCACATATGACTCATATATATGTACATATATCTTCTGTTGATGCATATTTTTATCATTTTTATTTATTTACTTAAATAAAAATTATGTTTATCATGTATAATGTATTGTTTTAAAATATGTGTACATTGAGGAATGGCTAAATCAAATTGATGAACATATAACATTCCTTCACATGCTCATTATTTTGTAATGAGAACACTTACAATCTACTAACAGCAATTTCCAAGAATACAATGTATTGTTATTAACTGTAGTCACCATATCGTACAATAAAACTCTCAAACTTATTCCTTCTATCTAACAGAAAGTTTGTATTCTTTGAGCATCTCTCCAACTCCACCCCTGACAACCAATATTCTAATCTCTATTTACATAAGTTCAACTTTTTTAGATTCCATGTATAAGTGAGATCATATGGTATTTGTATTTTTGTACCTAGCTTATTTTACTTAACACAAGTCCTCCAGTTCCATCCACACTATCATAATGACAATATTTTTAAAAGGAAGATTAGTATTCATATATATGTACATGCATATAAAATCATATTTTCTTTATCTACTCATCTATTGATGGACACTTAGGTTGATTCCATATTTGGTGAACAATGCTGCAATGTACATGGGAAGGCAGGCATATTGATTTCATTACCTTTGGATATATACTCAGAGGTGGGATTGCTGGATCATATGGTAATTATTAATAATTTGGTAATTATATCATTAATTTTTTGAGGAATCTTCATACTGTTTTCTGTGATGGCTGTACAAATATACGTTTCCATCAATAGTGTGTAAGGAGTCTCTTTTTTCCACATCTTCTCCAACACTTATCTTTTATCTTTTTGATAATAGCACTTCTAACAGGTGTGAGGTGATATATCATTGTTGGTTTAATTTGCATTTTTCTGATGATAAGTGACATTGAACATTTTTTATGTACCTGTTGACTATTTGTTTTTCTTTTTTTGAAGAATGCCTACTCATGTCCTTTGCCCATTTTTTTGGTAGAATCTAATAGAATATTTTAATTTGTCTGCCAATTACCAAGCCTATGAGATCTTCTATAGATACAGAAATGTTGGTATATATTATTCATAAATTGACATTGTTACTTTTCATAGCTCAAATGAAATCATATGTAAATATTTCCAAATAATTTTGCTTCATAAAGCACATAATTATATTGGGTATGATGGAAGAAAAATTAAAGGAACCACTAAACACTAATTAAATAGTTTGAAGATTATCTAATTACCTTTTTCACTATGAATACTGCAGAGAATTTTTGATGTGTTAAAAACTAAAGTAGGTCATTTTTATTCAAAGCTTTTATCTATTATATTCTACCATCCAAATATTGAAAAATTGCATTTTTGCATGAGCCATGAACAGAAATATTTTGTGGTCTGTGGGCATGTCTTTATCAGCAAACACCTGAACAAAGTGCTTAAATGGCCTTGTGCTCTCTTTTCTATGACAAAGAGAAATTTTCTTTTTTGCCTGTATTTGTATCATATATTTGATTTGAAGGATTTGTCCATAAAACAAGATTTGATCCATGAATTTCCTTCAAAACATTCATTATGTTCCACATTGATACTCCTCAGAGAAAAAGTAATTTTTAAAAATGATAATGTTCTTAATTAAGTGAAAACATCACTTTTTAGATAATACATTATTGTGAAAAACTCTATGAAATTCTACCAACTTAATTTTCATATTTTTAGCATATTACAGGGGTACAAATGTTTAGGTTACATATATTGCCTTTGCTCCACCTTTGCCTATTTTTAAATTCAGGTTATTTGTTTTCTTACTGTTGAATTGTTTAAGTTTCTTATGTATTTTGAATATTAACCATTTACCAGATGTACAGCTTGCAAACATTTTCTCCCATTATGTAGGTTGTCTTCTCTTCACTGTGTTAATTATTTCCTTAGCTGTGCAGACATTTTTTAATTTGATGCAATCCCATTTGTCTATTTGTGCTTTTGTTGTATATAATTTTTTTTTTCTGAGACAAGTTCTTACTCTGTTGCCCAGGCTAGAGTGCAGTGGTATCATCATAGTTCACTGCAGTCTCCAACTCCTGGGCTCAAGTGATCCTCCTGCCTCAGCCTCCCAAGTAGCTGGAACTATAGGCACACACCACCATGCTCACCTAATTTTTTTTTATTTTTTGTAGAGACAAAGGATTTGTATCCCCATCAAATTCTGAAATTAAAAGCAAAAGGTCCAAATTAGAAAAAAATGAAAAATTAAAAATAAAGAAATTTAAGTTTTTTATTATAGTATACAAGCTACATAATAATCAGATGGAAAAGAAATAAGTTGATCACATATGAATGAGATAAGAAACATTCAACATTTTCTAGTTTCCACTAGTTTCTGAATTACTGAGAAAATGTATAATTTGTTCAAAAAGTATTTACTAAATAAATATACAAACCAATGAATTGACCTTCTTGTACTTAATAAATGCAAGCACATGATACCAACATATGTGCAAGTCTTATTGTTTTTTCATACCTCCCTAACTCCTTTGTCTTTCCACACTACTTTTCTCTACAAACCAAAGAGATTGGTATAGTATTTTACATAAAATACTTTCTCAGTAAGTATTTATTGATGTAAATGATCAACACTATTAGGGAAGTCTGTCACCATTTCACCTCTATTTCTAACATTCATTATTTTCTAACACCTATTATTTATACCCCAGTTTTTTCTCTAGGGAAATATTCTTCAGTCACAAGTATATTTCTGAACTAACTTTCTTACCCTGTAAAAAATGTTCTTGCACTACTTCAGAGAGGCACAGGAAAAACTGACTATACCAAGCAACTCCGAAATTCTGTGTTTTAAGAATTTATGACCTGTCTTCTGTCTTCAGACATGATAAAGTAACTGGTACTGGACTTATCTTCCTGCCACAAATAACTATACTGGAAATATCTAAATAGATAGATAGTAAATATATAGACACATCAGTACACAGATACATTTACAGATAGATGTAGATGCCTTTAATTATTGAAGAACAAGCAGTGTAGGAATATGATATTTAAGAAAAGGAAACATGTGAGGTGATCCATCTGTTTGTCCCAGTTTTCTGCCTAAAGGCATTTCCTGACAAGCAGTAGGGTTTAGATCCCAAGGAGAGAAAACACAACCCAATGTATTTTATGGTGTCAGCATAACCCTATTACCAAAATCTGAAGAAGGTATAGCTAAAGATAACTACAGATCAATATCAACCATTAACATAATTGCAAATGATGCTAAAAAAATAAATTAAACCCAGCAATACATAAAAAGGATGAAATATCATGTTTATATCAGGAGGAGGGCAGTTATTCCCTGTAATTCAAATTATTATATCATTGAAAAAATAATGTAATTTAATACATTAATAGAAGAATAAAAATCAAGGAATGCAAAATAAGCATTTGACAAAATTTTTCTCCCTTGCATGATAAAATACTTCAAAAATTCAGAAGAATACAATTTCTTCAATATGATAAAAAGACACCTATGAAAAACTTACAGCCAATCTCATACTTAATGGTAAAATATAAATGCATTTCTCCTAAAATCAGGATCAAGACAAAGATATCCGCTCCTATTCAACATTGTATTGAAAGACCCAACCAGTGCAACAAGGCAAAGAATTGAATAAAATTGTAAAAGGTAGAAGTAAAATCATCTTTATCTGTGGGTTATTTGATTGCTTCTGTAGACTACTCTAAGAAATATATAAGAAAACTACTAGAAATAATAACCAAGGCCACAGTATACAAGATTAATATATCAAAAGCAATTGTATTTATAATACTAACAGATAATAATTGGAAAATAAAATTGAAAGAAAGAAGCAGTTCCACTTACAATATCATTAAGCTTAAATAAGAATCAATTTAACAAAAGATATGCAAGATACCTATAATGAAAATTAGAAAGCACTGCTGAGAATATGTAAAGAAATCCTAAATAAGTGCAGCAATATATCATATTCATTGATTAGAAGACACAACAATGTTAATGAGTCAGTTCTCCTGGTCTTGATCTATAGATTTGATACAATTATAATCAAAATCTCAGCAGGTGTTTTTTTGTAGAACTTTACAATGTAATTCTAAAATTGATATGAAAAACCAAATGATGTAGAATAGTCAAAACAATCTTGAAAAAGAACAGGAGAATTTACAATAACTGACTTCAAAACTTAATATAAAGCTACAATAATTAAGACTGGCCCATCTTTATGTTATATTGGCATATGAAAAGACAAATAGATCAATGGAACAGAATAGAGTCCAGAAATAGACCCACAAATATATGGTCAATTTATTTTCAACAAATGTGCTAAGGAATTTCAATGAGAGAATAAAGTTGTTTTCAATAAATTTCATATTATAAGCAAAAATTAGTATCTAAACATAAAAGCTAAAACTATAAAGCTTCTAAAAGAAGGCTTAGAGGCAGAGATTTCTTAGAGAAAAGACAAAAATCAATAATCTTAAAATTTTATTAATATAAATCTTAATATAATAATGTATTTTTTAAGAAATAAATTGATTAATTTCACATCATCAAATTTTGAAACTTCTGCTCTTAAAGGATACCATCTAAAAATGTAAAGCAAGCATTAGATTCAAATAAAAATATATATGTATATAAAATACATATATTGATATACATATACAATGATATATATGTATATCAAAAGTATATAAAGAATTACTATATATTAATAAAGTATAAACAAGTGAAAAAGTGGGTAAGAGAATTAAACAGATACATCAGTAAAGAAGATATAACAAATATGCAATTAAAAAGTGGTCAGTGTCACTAGTTATCAGGGAAATTTAAAGTCCAACCTTAATGGGATTTTAATACATACACTATAATGACTAAAATTAAAACAACAACAAATTTTGGCAAGTATTTGGATCAACTGGCATTCTCGTATACTTTGTGGAGGTATATAAAACATCAGAATTTACTTGGGAAAACTGGCAGTTTCCATAATGTTAAAATTTCTCTTACCCAATGATCCTGCAATTTCACTCCTAGGTAGTATCTAAGGGAAATAAAAACATCTGCTTTCAAAATGAATTGTAGAAGTAAGATTAGAGCAGATTTATTGATAATGACCACAACGGGAAATAACCTAATGCCCATGCACGGGATAATACATGATCAATTTTAATATACTCATAATGGAATAGTACAATAAAAATATAAACTCCTGCTACATGCAATAACATAGGACAGTTTCAAAATATGATTTTACGTGAAAGATATGTAAAATATTATATTCTCAATGATTCCATGTATATAAAGTCCAAGGACATGCAAAACTAATTAATGGCGGTAGAAATATCAAAACTGTGGTATGATGTTTTGTGTGGTATGGGAGCTGACTAGAAGCTACCAGAAAAAAAATTTCTGATAATTATGAAAATACTCTTTATCAGGTTTGAGGTGTTAGTTATATTATTGTATACCTTTATCAAAACTCATCAAATTATGTCTAAAATCTTGGTAGTTCACCTTAATCAAAAAAGAAGAATTTATGATTTGCAGTTGGCTATAAAATTCCTGCTTTGTCTTGATTAATAATTAATTGTGATAAAATGATTTGTCTCTCACATTAATGAGTTTTTTGAGCCATAAAGTAAAATCCTTAGGAATCAGGAATCTCAACATCATTATTTTTTAGATGAGGAAACTGAAATCACTAAGGAAGAAAGAAGAAGTTACTAATATTTTTTTAAAAATGGGTATTCCAGTCCTTTCCAACACATTTAATATTATGTCATAACACAATTATCCAAAATAATTTGACATACCCAGTCTAAATTTATAAAACCATTATAAAGGTAAAATAATACATTGGAGGTAAATTTGAACAAGGTTCACAGCTTTGTTAAGCTTTGTTTGACAACAAAATGGAATCCTAACATCAAGTTTTGGTATTTAGGCTTCATGGTTTAGTCCAAAACTGTGCTTCTATATATTTTTAAATAAGCAATAACATGAAATGATAATAGTATTGCCTATAATGCTAAGTTAGTATTAATAAATTTGGGGTGAAAAACAGTTTCATGCTACATATGATAATAAACTATTATTCAGCATTTATTGAGTAGCATTATTAACTAATTAACTATTCAGCATTTATTGAGTAGCTCATATGTGACAACACTGCCCTGGATTATTTTCTGGATGGAAAGTTACATTCTGAGTCATTGTTTAGGACCACTTTAACTGGCTTACCTTTCCTACCCACTTAATTCTAAATTAGTGTTATAGACAACAATATTAGGACTCCATGATATAGCTTATTTTTTTTAAATCATGGAAGTATAGCTTTGGAATAAACCATGAAACCTAGATGCTAAGACTTGATGATGGGAATCCTTTTTGTTATCCAAGAGATCTGTAATTCTGTTTAAGCTTGCCCCAATTATTTTATTCCACCTTTGAAAGTATTTTATAAATTTAGCTTAGATTTTTATTTAGATATATATACTATGATGTAATATTAAAAATATTGAGTGTTGAGGCTCCAAAAGACTCAAATCCCCTGTGCAATTAGTGATTCTCTCTTTGTTCTGTGTAACTGGATAGAAAATAACAAATGTTTCCCAGACAATAAACAGACAGAGGGTCTGATTCCTGTCTCCCTCACTGATAACTTACTCTGCGATGACTCATAGGAGTAAGGCCAACGAATAAGAAGACTTTTAATCTGCTATCTAGCTACATCTTCTCTAATCGGTAATAACTCTCAGAATGTGGCAATCACAACTGCTCTGTCTAGGATCAGCTACTAGATGAGATGCTCTAACAGTGTCCTTGAGGAACCTTGCTTCCTCACACATCCTTTTTGTGCCAGCAGTTGGACAGCTCCAGATGAATCTCTTGTTCAGCCTCAGCACCACCTCTAGAGGGCACTTGGCAGCTGGGTGTGCCCTGATCCTAATCAAGCAGCCCACAAACTTTTTTTGAGGAAGATAAACAGTAAGAAATACTTTACATTGTGACCCAGTTAACACATACATGCATGTATAAAATAATAAAAAAAAAATACCACAAACTAATACCCTAATAACATGTTATTTTGTATATTTTTTTATTCTTAAATGAGAATCACAACTACCTGAATTAATTTCATGACAAATAATGGGTTGCAACATGCTGTCTGAAAAACACTACTTTAGAAGTAGCACTTAACTTCAATATTCAATATTGAAATTGCATTAGCTTCAATAAAAGATTCTTTAAAGACTTTCAACAAATTTCAGATTTAGAGGAGTGAATTATTTCCAACATTTTGAATATGAGGAATATATATTATACAGGGAATAGATGTATTTAATATATATTAAATACATATTGAGTGTGACGTAGGTGTGTGTATGTGTGTGTGTGTGTGTGTGTGTATACATATAGTCAAGATTCTTATAGCAGAGGAGGTGGAAAATAACATAGTTAAAAAGTATATGCTAATGCCTTCTGTGGTAGTTCCAATGGGCATTTTTGTAACTTTTTAATTTTAGCATACATCTTTATATGATTACTTCTCCCCAAAAGTATTTACTTCTTGTATTAACACATAAAAGAAGGTGACTGGCTTTTCTTTTTTAGCTTATTAGAGTATATCTTCTACTTTTTCTTTTTCTTTGTAAGAGAAAAATCACTTTGAGTTAGTCTTTTGGAATTGCACAAATCTAAGTTTGAATGCATTCAGATAAGTATGTGCATGCATACACCCTTCAGCTTTGTCCTCTGCCTCTGGCCACTGCCAAGTCAGCTTTCCAGTTTGATGCACTGTTTTCACTTCTACCCAAAGGTTAGGTCTAGGGTAAGAGCATGATGCCAAAATCCCATGGTAGAAAACTACCCATGAAAAGGCCCTTGGCAAGGCAACATGCTGTGAGTCTGACATGTTATCTCTCAGCCAAGTCCAACACAGGCAGGGATTCCCCCAGTATCAGAACAGATCTCAGCCTTCTGATGAGCACCCTGGGAACCACTGGCTTACATTGGAGGCCAAGCTGTATGAAAAACATCAAACCTTAAAATCTAGGCTCACAACAGCACAGTGAGGTGCATGTGCTGTCAAAGGTGAAGTCACATCTCCCATCTCACTGCAGAGCATATGATTACTGGAAGCACCAATAGGTGAATCACCTGCTATATCTTTTAGGATTATGTTTGTTTGCAACTTTATCACAAACACAGCACAAAACAAAAATACTCCAATGGCTTAAGCATATAGGAATTTATTCAATTTATTCAATAAGAACAGTCCAGTGCTGGCTCTGGGCTCAGCCATGCAACCAGAGACCTGTTCTCTGTCTCTTTACCCCACTGTCCTTGTCTTTAGCACATTGATCTTTGTCCTCATTCTTATAGTCTCATGGTCTCGAGATGATTACTCAAGCCTCATGTTCACATCTTAGGTGGAAAAAGGGGAAGGGAAAACAATCTGAAAGGAAAAAAATACTGTCTTCCAGGGAAACTATGCAGGCTGCCCTCCCTAGGCACTTTTATGGACATCTTACTGAGCAAAACATGGCCATGGCCATTCTCTTGGTACCAGGGAGAAAGTAAAATAATTAATTTTTGGTGAGATATATTGGTGTCTGCACTATGAGAAGGGAAATGAAAACTGACAAATATCAGTCTGCTCCTCTCCTCCCTTCCTCTCCCCTCCTCTCCCCTTTCTCTTCTCTTCTCTTCTCTTCTCTTCTCTTCTCTTCTCTTCTCTTCTCTTCTCTTCTCTTCTCTTCTCTTCTCTTCTCTTCTCTTCTCTGTGGGTAGGTGGGTGGGTGGGTGTGAGAGAGTGTATGT
>VSMD01088808.1:0-20721 GCA_008750895.1 Mirza zaza
GCGGCGGCGCGGGGACTTTTCGCCTCTCGCTGGCCTCTCCCGAGCGCGTCTATGAGCGCAGCGTTCCCGCCGTCGCTGATGATGATGCAGCGCCCGCTGGGGAGTAGCACCGCCTTCAGCATAGACTCGCTGATCGGCAGCCCGCCGCAGCCGAGCCCCGGCCATTTCGTCTACACCGGCTACCCCATGTTCATGCCCTACCGGCCGGTGGTGCTGCCGCCGCCGCCGCCGCCGCCGCCCGCGCTGCCTCAGGCCGCGCTGCAGCCCGCGCTGCCGCCCGCGCACCCGCACCACCAGATCCCCAGCCTGCCCACCGGCTTCTGCTCCAGCCTGGCGCAGGGCATGGCGCTCACCTCTACGCTCATGGCTACGCTGCCCGGCGGCTTCTCCGCGTCGCCCCAGCACCAGGAGGCGGCCGCCGCCCGCAAGTTCGCGCCGCAGCCGCTGCCCGGCGGCGGCAACTTCGACAAGGCGGAGGCGCTGCAAGCCGACGCTGAGGACGGCAAAGGCTTCCTGGCCAAGGAGGGCTCGTTGCTCGCCTTCTCCGCGGCCGAGGCGGTGCAGGCGTCGCTCGGTGAGTCGGCGGCGCGCGCAGCCCGGACGCGGGGCGGGAGGGGACGGGGGCGGGCCGGCTCTGGGTTCCCGGGGGAGCCCAGGGGGCGAGGCCGCGCCCCCGCCAGACCCCCGCCAGACCCCCGCCAGACCCCCGCCAGAGCCCCGCCAGAGCAGCGGGAGGACGCGGCCCGGCTGCGCCGCGGGGCCTCCGGGGGGCATTTAGAGCCACGCAGCAAGCGGGGTCTCCGGGGGAGCATTTAGCGCCCCGGGAACAGCCGCTGCTCGGGACGGCGAATCGGTGTGGCAGTGCGTTTGGCGGACTCCGCCTCTCCCCCTGAGCTGTGACCTGGGCTGTCCCGGCCAAGTTGCAGCCTTCAGGGCAGGCGGGTTGGGCTGCGCGCAGACTTAGCGAACCCCTTCAGCACTGGGCTCGCAGCCTGCCCGGGAGAACGGGATTCCTGGGAGGCGGTGTGTCTGCCTCCGCGTTGGGATATTACGAGGCTACAGAACGCTCCCCCCACACTTCGACCGACATATCTGTCTCAGAAAAGATGCGCCCTGACCCCTGCACGTCCCTAAGCCCCCGCTCCTGCTGCGATGAAATTTAGATGCATTAAATTTTCACTGTGGGGAGGGCAGGACGGACCGTGAACCCCCACCCCCGTCCTCACCCTGCCTTCACCTCGGCGATAAAGGCATGATGCTCTCTTGGGCCTCACGCCTCCTGCTACTTCCCCTTAGGCTCCCGCGGCAGGGAGGGCGCGGAGGAGGCCTGGCGGCCCCCTGAGTGATGGTTCTGGGCAAAGGGCCGTCGCCTGAGCTGCCTCCTCTCCTTTGAGCTTTCTCACGCTCCCCCCACCCCTCCTCTGCTCCTCAAAGGCCAGGAAATCACAATGTGTTAATGTCACAGAAAGACAATCCGCCAAGGGGGGCGTGGGGGGTGGAATGCCCAAGCGACGGTGGGAAGAGGGAAGGAAGGCCAGTGTGCGAAGTGTAATAAAACGCCGTTTGGTTTTGCTTTCAGTCGGGGCTGTCCGAGGGCAAGGGAAAGACGAGTCAAAGGTGGAAGACGACCCGAAGGGCAAGGAGGAGAGCTTCTCGCTGGAGAGCGATGTGGACTACAGCTCGGATGACAATCTGACTGGCCAGGCGGCTCACAAGGAGGAAGACCCCGGCCACCCGCTGGAGGAGACCCCGCCGAGCGGCAGCGCCGCGGGCAGCACCACGTCCACGGGCAAGAACCGGCGGCGGCGGACTGCCTTCACCAGCGAGCAGCTGCTGGAGCTGGAGAAGGAGTTCCACTGCAAAAAGTACCTCTCCCTGACCGAGCGCTCGCAGATCGCCCACGCCCTCAAACTCAGCGAGGTGCAGGTGAAAATCTGGTTCCAGAACCGACGGGCCAAGTGGAAACGGGTGAAGGCGGGCAATGCCAATTCCAAGACAGGGGAGCCCTCCCGGAACCCTAAGATCGTCGTCCCCATCCCGGTGCACGTCAGCAGGTTCGCTATCAGAAGTCAGCATCAGCAGCTGGAGCAAGCCCGGCCCTGAGGGCCCAGGGAGGGGCCTACCTGCAGAAGCCCAGCACCCGAGGGAACCCGTGGTGGACTCTGCTGTGTTTGAAGCAAAACTCAAAGTCACACCCCTACTGTGGACATCCTAAGAGAATTGAGAATATATTCAGTAAACAGGCTTGAAAGACTGCTTTTGAAGGGGCTACAGCCACACCGGAAACACACGAAATATTTATTATACTATCCTACTTTGTACATAGATATCTATATAGACTGGATATCAGCTGCAGTATTTTGAAAGTTATAGGACCCAATCACCCAGTGATATTCTCCACTCACATTCCAGAAGAAAACAAAAACGTCTGCTGTAATCTGCCTCGGTTAGCTGCCACCTTTCCATACTTTTCCAAAGGTAAACATAAAACACAAGAACAAACCACTGGGGTTTAAACTTATTTTTGTTTCTAATCTGGCTTTTTTGAGTTGACTGAAAAGCAGACACTGTTGGGCAGCCTGGAAATTTGCTTTGCTTTGCTTTGCTTTGGTTTTGCCTGGCTTTTTCCCCTGGGGTTGCGTATCCTATCTGAGCCATGTCTGAAGCACGTCTCTGTTGTGTTTAATTTATTTCAATGTAGCTTATTTTCTTATAAGTTATGACCTTTAAACAATTTCGGTCTTGTGAATAATAAAAAGGAGAGAGGGGGGGAAAAAGAGACCAATCCCTGGGCCTCATAAGTGTGTCCAGAATTTGCCGGTCCTGGGGGGGCACTGCCAGGGTGTGGCGGGCAACTGGTCTGAGACCAGTGCTGGGTAAACGTCTCCTGGCCAAGTCTCCAGGCTGGCCGGACTTGGGCCACGCAGCACTTTACCAGGTTTTCAATAGGAGGGCAAGATCTCCAGTAGGGTTATGAATTTAAGAAAACCTAATTTTCACCTTAGAAATCTAACGTGTCCCCCTTTTGCACAGCCTAATCAATACCTACTAGGCTGGCAAACTTCGGCCGAAGGAGGCGGCGTGTGGCCAGAGGAGGGAACGTGCGTGCGGGTGTTGGTGGGTTTGCACACGCTCCCGCTGCCCGGAGTCGACTACAGGCCGGGAGGGAACGCCGTTCCCTACAACATGCCTGACCCGAAAAGGAGCGGAGCTCGCTCGCCGGCCGGCAGAGCCCAGGGTCCATAAATCAGGCTGCGGGCAGGGCGTTATCTTCCGACCGGAGCAGAAACCCAGCCAAGGCCAGCCGGGCTTCCCGGGAGCACTCCGCTCGGAGGCGGGGGCGAGCTGGAGCGCCAGCGGGCCCGGCACCTCCCCCTCCGGGCGGGGTCGGAGGGGGGCGGGACCCGACCCCCGCCCCACCCCAAGGGCGCGGGGACAGTCTGCGCCACAAAGGGGAGAGGGCGGCGAAAGGAGGGTCGGTCCGCAAGGGCCTGGGAGCTGGGTGCCTCCCCGTCTCGGCGCGCGGGAGGGGCGTGCCCCGGTCCCCAAGCTCGCTCCTGCCACACCCCGGCTCTGCGCCCCCCGCCGCGCCGCTGCTTTCCCGACCCCGAAGCCCGTGCCCGACGCTAGTGGCCCGGCCGGCCGGAGGCGGCGGTGGACAGGCCCGGGTCCCCTGGGCGTGGAGCTGGCGAACGAGGGTGATCGTGGTGCCTAGCCCTTGCGCCCACCAAACCAGCAGCCTGAAGAGCGAGAGAAGCCGAGGGCGTCGCCAAAGCTCAGCCTTCCGAGTGAAGGCAGGGGAGGCCGGGGAGCCGGCGGCGAAGCAGTCGCGTCGGCCCTCGGCGCGGTTCTCAGCCCGATAAGGGGAAACGCGTCGCCGTGGGTCGATACTAATATTGACTTAATTTTTACCACCTACAGCCCGTCATCTCCCTGCAGCCGAAGGGCCTGGGAACCCAGACCTCCTCCCGAGCTTGAGGCGCAGGGTGAAGGCTGGGAGCGACCAAGTCACCCTTTCCCGCCGCGTTCCCAACATTTCCGGTGGCGGAAAATGGCCCAGGCTTGGGTTTCGGACACAATAAAACCGAGCGGCCGCTCCTCAAGGGCCTCGGCAGGCTCTGCGGGACGCGGAGAGCTGCGGCGGCTCCTTGCCGTCCCCCACCCGGCGCCCTGAAGCCTGGAGAGCCGGATTGCGCCCTGTCCCGGCGCCTGGTCCGCAAGGCCCGGCCGCTTCCCGGATCCCGCCCGCCAGCGCGCGCAGGCACTGGTCCCCGGTGGGCGACATCTGCTCGGGGCAGGTCCCCACCGGCCACATGCCGTGGCCCCGGCATTCGAGGCCCGCTGGGACACCTCCTCCCCTGCCCACGTCCCCACCGCGCCAGTGCGCCCCCGAGCGGGATGTGCGCCCCGGCGGGGACTGTGGCCGGTGGCGCAGAGGTGGGCCAGAGAACACGGGGGAGCTGTGGCCTCCCGCGCCAACCTGCGCACTGAGAGGCGGGCGCTCCCTCCGATCCCAGAGTGCCCCCCATACGCCCTTCCACCATAACAGGTGTAACGCCTAGCGTCTTCTCCAAAAGCAGTGGCAGAGATGAGGGGCACACAGGGACCCGAAGCCTTGACCACACAAACCCCGCGGGGAGGCGAAGCTCCCTGGGGTGGGAGGCGGCCTTTAGGGAACCCCACTCCCGGACCGGGCTCCGGGGCCCTCTCCAGCCCCGCGGTCCTTGCCCTTGGGAAGCATGAGGACAGGGCCAGGGCTCCCCAGCCCGGCGGACACGGCGCCACCGCCGGCCCTCCTGCCCTCTGGGGGCGCTGACCCCCTTCCTCCCTGGCCCCTGAGCGCCGGGGCGCCCCGAGAGCCCGGCGGGGAGGCCGAGGCCCGGGAGACAGGCCGAGGGGAGGAAGATAAACAAGCGGCGCTTGATGGCCGCTGTCATCATGGCCGTCATCATGGCTTTCATTTGGCTGCCTAATGAGTCACATCACAGGCAGAGAGAAAAATTGTCAATCGCCCGGGCCCTAATGAATTTTTTTGCAAATTGTAATCAAGCCAGGCCGTCTCAGCTGGCTGATTAATGAGACCCACGAGGCTCGGCCAGCACCTCAGCTTTTTATTCCATCCCATCCTCCCTGCACTAAATTAACAGCAACTTGTCTGAGCTTCAAATTAACTCCCAATGATTAATTCTGATGGGGGGGCCTGAAGAATAGCTTGTTCTAATAGGCTCTGGCCTGAGATGCTGTTGGAAATTAATACACTTCCCCTTTGGCTGCCGGCTTCAATCCAAGGTTGGGTTTTGACATCACTATATTTGTTGTTACAATAAATTCCACTTACATCTGCAGATCAAATAATTACACTTGGGAGCACCTCTGACCTGCGCCCCCAGCCATTCGCCGGGGCGCCTCAGGGCCGCCTGTACCCCACACCCACCAACCCAAACAGAGGTCCCAACAGGGCCACTGGAACACTCACCTGACCCAGCGACCCCCACCTCTCACTCCCCAGAAAGCCAGGTGCCACCCCCACTTTGGAAAATTGAGGATACTTTGAAAATCAACAGCCATCTCCGTGTTCTCAGGCCAGGGTCCTCTTTCTTTAGCTTGGGCCTCAAGCAATCTCCTCTTCCAGCTCCCTGCAGAGGCTGGGGGTACCCTGGGAGCAGTCTGGACCACCTGCACTGGGGCCTTCTCCATCCTCACCCTGTGTTGGAATTGTTGAGACTACTGCATATTTGCAGTAAACCCAACCTTAATCTCCCAGTCTTCAGCCCCCAGGGTGGTTCTTTTGCAGGCACTTTGTCAGCTAAAAGTGTGTGTGTGGGGGGGGGGGGCGTGCCTCCAGGCCTTTTCAAGCCCTGGTTTGCCTCGCAGGCCCATCCTGATGCTGTGGCTCTCTGCTGCTACCTGACGCAAGCACCTGCATCCTGCATTCCAGGGCGCCCTTTCTCTAGGGGTCAGCGCCCAACCTTCTTGTTTCTGTTGGTTTGAGCTTAATTGGCTTAATCATCTCAGCTGCTTCCGGCAACCCTGGCACAGGGCTTGTAAGTCTGCTCCCTGAGCCTGTCCAGAGCAGAGCCGCCATGCTGTCCTCTTCGGCAGGCGCTTCTGGATGGCCTGAAAAGCCTGGAGGGACATCTCGGCTCCCCAACCAAGTGGTGATCCAGTCACCACCTAGTTCTTGCTTCAGGGCCTCCCTAGCTCCCTGGGGCTGTTCAAAGTGGCTGGAGCCCATGAGGTCAGCAGCAGCCCTGGCAGCAGAGGCGGCCTCAGTGGCCTCTCCTTTTGCCTGCTGGACTTGGGCTATAGCCCAGTGGCCCACCTGCACACAGCCATGGCCTCCCCCGGAAGGAAACTCCAGAGTACACACACCTATGTCTGTCCCCGGAGACCCCGGACTTTCCCCAGGCTTGGGCACACAGCAGGAGCATGGCCTGCTCCAACCTTCTCGAGCACTAGGGCTACCCAGACAGCTCCAGCATGGCACAGCCTCTTCCCACCAGCTCAGGGCCTGCAGGAACCAAGCTCTGGGGTCTTAGGGGGAGCCTCCACCTGGGGTCCACAGGGACCAGCCTGGAAAAAGAGAGGTGGCATTATTCTTCATTTCAGGCCCTCATGGTGTAAACAGAAGAAATACGATCTTGCTAACCCAACATGAATGCAAATCATACCGTCAGAGTAATAAAGCACCTGAAAGCCCGACACACAAAAGCAACACCATATGTATGAAGACAACCTGCATAAATTATAAATTACATCATAAAAATTGATTGCCTATTTGAACAGTTCAGGAGTGGGGACCTAAGCTGACTTTCGCCCTCCTTGGCTTTGGGCAAAGGTCAGGGAGCGCATTCCCCTCCACAGGTCGCGGGCTGGAGTCTCCGGGCCCAGAGTCTCCGGCCACGCCGCGGTGTGGCCTGGTTGGCGCCGGCGGGAGGCGGAGAGCGCACTTGGCGCCGCAGCACACGCCGGCTCCCCCGCTGTCGGTGGGGTGCGAAGGGAGCCCACAGAGCTCGGACGCAGCGCGAGGACACGCGCTTGTGGGGCCGGGGCGCCAATGTCACCGGGGCACTCGGCCCAGGTCTCACACCCAGAGAGCCCGCCCCTTGACCCAGGGCCCTCCGGGCCGTCCTGGTACTGCTGCCCGGGAAGCCGCTCCCATTTTCTAGCCTGGATTCAAGGGTCCCTGTGAGCTTTTGCCTCCCTCCCCCGGGGTTGGTCCCGTGATGACCAAGGGGGAGTGCGCGCGCGCGAGCACGTGGTGCTGGCGCCAGTGGCTGTGGGAGTCCCTCACGTCTAAGCCCGCTTTGCCGGGTTTCTTCGCGATGCTGGATCCCAACAGCCCACAGTTCGACCCCACTGGCGGAGCGAAGACGCGACCCGAGGCACCCAGTAAACTTGAGCCCCCAGTGTGCACCGAGTCTGCTCCTCCGTACCCGCCACTCGCGGAGTATCCCTGCCGCTGCGGGGAGCCCGCCCCCATTGTCTCCCCACTGCGTAGGGCCCAGTCTGGTCTCTGTTCCCCGCACCCATCCTGCAGTCCACGCTCCCAGCACACTGAGCTCGCCCCACGCACCTCCCACCTCCGCCGCGCGGAGCACCCCGCTCTCCCGTCTCCAGGACGACCCCGTCTGCAGCCCACGTGTGCGCCCCACCTTTGCGCTCTACCCGAGTCTGGCCTCTGGGCTGCTCCGGTTCCCCACGCCCCGTAGCCCACCATCAACACCTTGGCCTTCACCTCGAGCCTCCCCCACACCCACGCGTGTCCATGACCCTTGGTCTCCCCCCCACACCCTGTCCACCCCCGTCGCCGTCGCGGTCCAGCACACCCTCCATCCCCGTCTGGAACAGGCACCGCCCCGGAGCGGCGCGCGCTGGGTATGGAAGAGGAAACCCGAGGCCGGGCCGGGAGAGCTCCGGGGAGGCCGCCAGCCCACGGAGAGTCCCTGTCCTGCCCGGACCGTCGCGCGCCCCGTGGGCCTCGAGGGAGAGAGGCAGCAGGCCGGGTCGCGCCGCAGGCCTGGCGGCTCGAGGGCTGCAGGGAGTGGGTGGGGAGGTGGCCCATCCTGTGCGACCTGGCTCCAGGTAATCCGTGGGCATAAGCCTCAAATTGGGGGCCCCGCCCTTGAGGGCGCGCTCAAGCCCGCCCGAAAGCTGCGGCCTGGCTGGGCCAGGGCAAAAGCCTGGGGCAGGGCCTGGCCTGGGAGGCGGACGTCGTGCCGGGCGCCCACCCCCCAAACCTTCATCTCTTTATTTCCCGGCCACTGGACCCCTCCAGGCCTTTGTCATGCTGGTGAGTTTCTGTGTGACCGCGCGTCCTCTTAAAGGGCCCGGCCCCCCAGCTCGGGCCCGCGGCCTCCCGAATGACAATGGCCAAAATGGGATTACACCGACCTGATCCTATTAAGCCTGCCCCGCAGCGGCTGGCCCCCAGGCCCGGGCCTGGCCGCCTCCCACCCCGACCCCTCTCCCCGCCCCCGACCCGACTTCCGAGGATGCACCTGGTCTGCAGAGAGCTGAACTCCATGGGGGTTTGGAAGTGGCCGCCTGACCCCAGGAAGGGAGCGTGGCCCAGGCTCTGAATTACAAAAACCGAGCCTGACAAGGAAGGAAAAAAGGGAGGGGCGGCCCCCACACCAGCCTGGATGGGCCTCCAAGCAAGCAGAGGTGGGTGCAGTCCGGACTGTCAGAAACTGCTCCTGGTGGTCCTGCCAGGAGGCTTCCAAGGCAGCTCTCCCACCCACCCAGCTATGCAGCTGGGGCCTGGGGCGCTAACAGAATCAGGAGAGGGGCTTCCATTTTCCCAGCGAGGGGCCTGCCCACTCTCATTGCACAGCCCCTGGAGGCAAGCGTGAGGCTCCCTTTCTGCAGGTGTAGCAGCCAGAATTGGGCAGGGGACTTGGACAGAGTCCCACTTGCAGCAGTGACCGTGGAGAAGGGCCTGGATCTCTCCAAAGCCTGACCTCACCCCCTCCACCAGCCTCAGGCTCTGACACCAAGGCCACAGGAACCAAGTTCTTCCCCAGGGTCAGGGGCCAGGAGGGGAGGGGAGAGAGAAGCCAGTGTTGGGGAAAGGTGAGAGGGAGCTTTGAACACCCTTGCTGGGGGGTATGAGATGGGGGTGGGAGGGTGCAGACACTTGACCCTTGTTTCAAGTTTTCCTTTTTTCTTCTCTTAGCAGGCTCCGTCATCCCTATTTGAAATTGGGTAGATCTGGTAGGAGAGGGAGCACAGCAGTGTCAAGGGGCTGAAGGAGGAGTCTGATCCTAATAGCAATCCCCTTAGCCAGCCTTGATCAGACCACTTTGCTCCCCGGAACCTTTGCTGCTTCATCTGATGAGTGAGCACAGGGGCCACCCTTGGAGACAGTTCGGTTTTGGGGAGTTTAATGATGTAACATAGGTGAAATGGATAATAACATCAGAGCCACCAGAGCAGCCTGCTCAGGGCCCAGGTGCACAGCTTTGGACTGGGACCACCTGAGTTCCCATCCTTGGGCCACTGACTCCCTGAGCCTCAGTTTCCCCATGAGCAGCAGCTGGGCCAGTGCAAGCGAAGGGTGCTGTGCAGAGCTGGGCACACAGTGAGTGCCCGTCCAGGTTAGCCGCTGTTTCCATCACTAGCCACGTGGGGCTGGCTCCTCTGCGCGTGGCTGAGCAGAGACAAGGGCCCCGAAGCAGTCCCTCCTCTGCAACTCCATCTTGGTTAGAGTTCGCTGTGTGTATAGTTCAGGTTCTTCAACGAGAACCGTCCCCCTGCCCAACCCAGCTTTGTCTTGCCACATTTGAAGGCCACGTCATTCAGCTCCATCCTTTGTGGAGATAGTCCGGAGTCAGCAGCCCCCTCTTCACTCACTTGGCAAACAGGTTTCAAGTCCTGCACTGCTGCCCTCAGCCCTCAAGGAGCCCGAGGTCTGTGGGAGGGGGTGGCCGTGTGGACCAATGACCACGGTGCCAGGAGAGGCCTCAGTAGGATGGCTGCTTAGCTCTTTAACCCATGAAGACCATTTCAACTCAGTTTTTCCCCCATAAAACCAAATGGCCTCAATCATCCTCATGTTCTAGCTTATGAGGCCGACTTTGGTACCCTAGGTCCATAGGCAGGGGTCCCAGGGGCCCACGTGATGTCAGTCAGGGATCAGGCTCTTAGTCTTTGGCCCCACCTGGCAGAGCTGGTCTTGATGTATGTGTGCATTATGAATAATGCAGTGTTCCCCTTTCAGAAATATCATTCCTAATATTTGCACAATTCCTCCTTTGCTCAGACTCACCCATCTCCCTGCAGAGGGGCTGGTGGGACTATTTAGAAGGCTGGCAGGAGCCCAAGCATTGTAAAAACTAAAACGAGACTCTAAACCCCATGTTGTCACCACCCTCAGCCAAAGAATCTCTGAGCTGGACGAGATCCAACCAGACTAATCACTTGGTTTTCCAGTAACACGGGGCCCTGTGCCACCTGGATCCAGAAAGCCAGCCTTAATGTGACCATTCGGAACATTTCTAGTACCCAAGCAGTCGTTTCACATACATGTTCTGTGATTATTGCTTCTGAGCTTCAGATTATTGATCATTTAAATATGTTTATCAAAAGTCTTGAAGCGGATTTCCATTTTCTATGACCACAGCTGGAATTTCTCCCCCAATAATTTTCATATTTCAGCATTTTGAAAGCTATAAATTGCCAGAAAAGAATGATAATCGCCCATCTTTAAATGAGGAATTGTTAATTTGGGATTTATAAAGGACTTTCTCTAATGAATAGTAGTGAAGACAGATTTGTCTTCCCGCTTCGTTTTGCAAAGTCACATTTATAAAGTCAGGAGGTTTCCATTCTTCCCTCTAATTACTCTCCCTCCGGAAGGCAGTTCTGCAGTGAACCAGAGGCCTCAGGGACATGATGGGTGTACGATGGCAGGGCCCTTGGTCCCGAGAGCCTGGCGGCCACGCACCTGCTCAGCGCCTGTCTGTGGTTACCCTGCACCACTCGCAGGCAGGGCTTGGGCACTGGCACATGGTGATTCTTTGTGGTGTGGGACTGCCCGTGGATGTCAGAGGGGTGCCCCAGTCGTGTGACAGCCAAAAGTGCCCCCGAGGACAGCAGAATTGTCCCCAGTTGAGTGTCCTCTGCTGCCACCATGCTAGGCATGGGATACAACCGGTGCCTGTGTGCAGTACACGGCCTCAGGTGCTCAGAGCCAAAGGGGAAGACAGGTAGCTCCAATGTGGGGAGACCAGTGTGCCCAGAGGTTCATGGCGAGGGCCTCGTCCCCAGCCAGCATGGGCACGAAAGCTGCACAGGGTAGGGAAGCCCTGGGGGGAGGCTGAGGGATGAGCAGGCATCGCCCCGCAGGGACCAGGGCAGGCCCCTCAGAGCCCCACGGAATGACATTGCCATGGAGGCCGCTCTGGGCCCCCTTAGCCTGGAGCCCACACCACAGGGCCAGCGTTCAGTCCCCACTCAGAGTGGCCAGACGCCTGCGAGCTCATTGGTGCCTACCTCAGATGCCCCTTGGCTCTGGCGTCCCTGCTCCCCGGGGGCCTCATTCTGCCTCTGAAGCTATGGGGGCAACGTTGCCCGTTCCAACTCAGCAATCACCATCGCCACAGCTGGGGCAGCGGGGGAGGGGCCACACACAGACGTGGGCACCTGGGCTTCTGACTGACCCTGAACACAGGGAAGTTCCCCAGGGCTGAGCCCGGCCGGTCCCACCTCAGGGAGCGCCCTCCTTTCTCAGGGCACTCTGCTTTGAAAAGGTTGGACGGCACTTATGTGGTGCAAGGTGCTCTCCCTCAGGCTTAGGCCCCTCTGGTATGTCTTGGGGGCACGAGGGCCTTCCTAGTGGTCTCCCCGGGTGGCCCAGAGCTTTTGAGGTGACTGCTGACACTGCTCCCCACCTGGCCTTTGGAATGCTTTAAGATGATGAATGAATGCATGCTAAGAGACAGTAAATAATAATAATCCTTCCTCCCCACATTATGTAGCCCTGGCCACCAGACAGTGAAGGAAACAGGGGTTCACAGTCTAATTGGGGGTCAGTTAGCTGAGTCCTTGGTGAGGCCGAGTCCACAACTTCCAAGTAACCCAGCACATTGGGCCCATGGTCTGACAGCTCCCTGCACTTCCATCGCTTCCAAGGGAGGGGTTAGATGATGCTTTCTAGAAAGTTTTTCATTGACGTGGTTTCTTCTTGGCCAGGTGGCCTTGGTCTTGAAATGCTAATTTAGTAAGACGAGCCCTGGTGTCCGAACCTGTCCAGACACAGATGCTTTGCCCTGACCGCCCTCCCCCTCCTTCCTCCTCCAAGGACAGGTGAACCCAGCTCTGCAGAGACCTTGGAGGAGACTGGAGTCAACAACAAGACCAGCACGTGCTGAGTGGGAGGACAAGGACTAGAAGGATGTCAGCACCTCCCAAATTAATTTGTTAGTTCCATGCAGTCCCAATCAGATCCCAGTGGTTATGCTAGAAACTTGACCGAATGGCTCTAACGTACATTTGGAAGAACGAATGTATGGATGTAGCCGGGGAGGTTTTAAGGGGAAGCATAACACAGGGGGTACTTGCTTTAATAGGAGCCATCGCCTAATAGGCGTGGGTGAAGGGCACTCTTCCTAGCACTTGACACTTATTAATTAACTGAATCCTTACAACAACCCTAGGAGGTAGGTGTTACCTTTAACCATATGAAATTGCTAGTATTTGATGATTTTGACACCTACAAGATGGCAGTTTTATATTATTGTCATCCACATTTTGCAGATGAGAAAACCAAGGCACAGAGAGAGTAGCAATTGGCCCAAGACCACACAGCCAGGCATTGGTAGATCCAGAACTTAAACCCAGACAGGTTGGCTGCAGGGCCTGTCCCTGTAAGACTATATAATATAATCGACAGATTACATCACTCAGAAATAGACTCTAGAACACATGAAAATTTGATCTATGGTAGGGAAAACTCCACAAATGTGTGGAAAAGGAAGAATCGTTTCATACATGGTATTTGGGAAAACTGGCTAATTGGGGGGAAAGCTAGAACAGCTCTTACCTCCCACCTTGCCACAGATCAATTACAGATGGATTAAAGCATTCGATGTATAAAAGGAAATCTTCAAAGCTATGAAAGAGGATTAGCTGAATAATTATCTGCTAAGTGGAGAGGATACAAGGAGAGAACAGCAAGGCCATCTACATAATAAATGGAAGCTTCTGTTCATTAAAAAGATAAAAAAAACAAAGATATAAGGAACAATCGGGGAAAATACTTGTCAGAAACATGGCAAGGTGGATCAGTATGTTTCCACATAAAGAGCTGGAATAAAAGGGAAAGAAAGTTGGGGAAGGGTATGAGGCAGACAATTCGTGGAAGGTGAAAAGCAAGCACATCGACTCCACAAATATTTATTGGGCACTTATTGCTGGCCAGACACTGTTCTGGGCTTGGGAGGGGGGGAGCTCACCTCCTATAGAGTGAGACGGACACTGAGCCAACCCACACGTGGTAGGTAATGTAATGCCAGGTATTGGGAACGCAGGTACGTGATGAGCAGGAGGACAGAGCAGGGTGAGGAGGTAGGGAGTGGGAGCTGCTGTTCTTGATGGGTAGGTCAGGGACCACCTTGCTGGGAAGGTGGCTGTTGGGCAACTCCCTGAAAGAATTAGAGGAGCAAGACGTGCACATATCTGGGGAAGAACACCCCAGGCAGGGGACAGTGAGACTAACATGATTGGAGCATTCTGGAAAAGGAGGAGATTGAAGAGATGATGAGCTCACAGAGGTGGCCAGGCACTTGACCATGGAGAAGCTTGGAGGCTCTGAGGAGAATTTTGAATTTTATTTCAAGCAATACAGGAAGCCACTGGAGAGGTTAGAGCAGAGGAACACATTTTTTAAAAAAAATGTTAATAAACATACAAAATTGTTCAAACTCAAAGAGATATAAACTGAAACCAAAACAAAGTGCCGAACATTTTGTAAGAGCAGACACTGACTGACACAGCATGGTTAGATGGCCATCATCCATGGCTGGAGGAAGTACCTCTGGTCCGTGAGTATTCATTGAGTGGCCACCATTAGCCAGACAATCTTTGAGGGGCTGGGGAGACAGCAGCCAACAAGAGAGACAAGGGGTCTGTGTTCAGGAGGTCGGGCAAAGATGTGCTCTCCATCTGTTTTATATGTGTTAAACAATAAGCAATCGACTTTACTGTCAAAAACAGGAATAGTCTGGTGTTTATAATGAATTGATCACGACCGGTTACAGATTTCTCTGTTCTTTCTCCACTGTCACTTCCACTGTTTCACTTGACTGGCATTAAAAAAAAAAAAAAAAAAAGCTATAGGAAAACTACTATTACTGCTTTTATTCAGCATTGTAACTAGAAGTGCTAACCAAAGCAGTAAGATAAGAAAAGTAAATAAAAGGCACAGGATGAAGAGGGAAAGAGTAAAATCATCTTAATGAAAGATACATTTAAAAACAACAAAAAATAGATGGTACTTATGAAAAATTACAACATTTCCTTCAGAGAAATTAAAGAACGCCAGACACCATAATCGTGGATAGGAAGATATAAGGTCATAAGCAAATCGTTTATTTCCAAAGTGGCTTATATGATTCATTAAGATTCTAATCAAAATACTATGAGGATTTTTTAAGGACTTGGCTTAAGAATAGCTTTGAAATACGTGAAGAGGAAGATAAGATGATGAAGGTATAACATACACCATATGAAGCCTTATACAGTTCTGGTAATTAAGAAATTGTAGCCTTGACATGCATTAGGCAAATTGAACAAGGAAACAGAAGAGAAAGTCCAATACATATAGTACATGCATCTATGGAAATTTGATTTATGAGAGTTTTCAATAAATATTGCTGAGGCAGTAGATTATCTCCCCAGGGGGTAAAAAAAAATGAAACTGGATGTTTCCCTCACACCTTTTTTAAATTAATCACAAATAGATTAAAGACATCAATGTAAAAGACAAAATTGCTTAAACTTTAGAAAAAAACACAAAAGAATGTATTTTTTAGGGAGAAGATTTCTTATAGGATGTAAAAGCACCCTTCTTCACATGAGAGCATAAAAAAGAAGCCACAAACTTGAAGAAAATCTTCGCAAGAAATCTTTGCAAGATGATAAAAGAACTGCTACTATGGACAAAGGAACAGATTAATCAGTAGAAAATAGGAAAAAATAAACAAATAGGCATTTCATAGAGGAGGAAAGACGATTGCTTGTTGGCAAGTACATTTATGAGTATATGCACTAGCACATTTGTAATTAGGGAAATTCAAATTACATGAGATACCATTTTCCATCCATCAAGTTGGCAAAGATTAAAAAGTCTGACAATCCCAAATGATAGCAAAGATGTGGAGCACCTGGAACTCTCATGCATGGGTGGCAGGGTGTAAATTTGCACAACCAGAAAACAGTTTGTGATATTGTTAAGTCAAACATGTGTATATCTTACCACATTACAAGTGTACTTTTAAGTGGGTATTCTGGTCTCATATGTGCATGCGATGACTTTCCAAGGAGTTATAAGAAACTGCTGGTTTTCAGGGAATCTACTCAAACTTTCAAATGCCCTCTTTTCTACATTTCTCCTTTGACAAGTCACGATTTTCTTACTTGTGGGGCTGGGTGCAGTGGCTCATGTCTGTAATCCTAGCACTCTGGGAGGCTGAGGTGGGAGGATCACTCTTGAGGTCAGGAGTCGGAGACCAGCCTGAGCAAGAGTGAGACTCCCATCTCCATTAAAAAAAAAAAAATGAAACAATAATTTTGCCTACTTCCTCTTCCCCACACCCAAATCTTTTCTTTGGTGCATTGCTGCAGGTCATGGAAAGTTCTAGACTGTCAGACACAGGTACAGTGAGAGATACCAATGTCAGCATTGAAACAGTGAATGATGAACGATTGCCTCTTAAATTTATTGCAAGTCAGGTAGTTTTCAATGCACTGTTCTCAGTGACACGGAAGAGGAACCGATCGAGTTATCAGCTGACATCTCATTAAAAATAATGTTTAATAGAGAAATAAGAAACAGAAAGTTAAAATAAATTAAAAATTCATATTGTCTACATATTTCTATTGCAGAGAATATGAACTTTAAATGACCTTTAAGGAAAAAAATATTAGGATAAAATTTTAGGGGAGAATGGAATGAAAATATGATCTCAAAAAAAATGGAGCAGTGTAAGATTTCTGAGTGTTGAAGAGTCTGCTCATGTAGTTTCAAATAGGATAATATAGATACTAAGTTTTCTGTGGTGTTTGTGTATTCCACTGGACACATTTTTAAAAACATGTAACTTGAAGAGCTCTAAGAGCTAACTGGGTAAAAAGGCCAATGATAATATATTTATTAGCTATTAACCGTCAGATTAGGGCTATTTCCGCTTTATACATTTGACAAAGTTTCTTTATTTTTTGGTATTCCTTAAACAATATAAATGACGTTATATTTAGTATATTTGGCATGTAAAGAAATAAAATTATCTCAAACAATGAAAAGATAGTGTAATTAAAGTATTCATCTTTACAATGTGCCAAAATAATATCCTTTTTGACTGTTAAACTTATGCTATGAAATTGTGATTTCAACTTTAAAACATGTGAGAGGATACGTAGCTATTCAAACTCTTTAAGGGAGTCCATGAGGGGAAAGTTGGAAGATCACAGACCTCGAGAAACTCTTGCACACTGAAAAAGTGATCTTCGATAATATAATTTTTTTTTCTTTTTGCTGGGAGAAAGGCTGTCTGGCCTCCTTTGCAATTGTGGCCACTTGGCTGGGTTCTGGCAGTAGAAGGAGATGGGAGCGTCAGGGGCAATGTCTGGCACCCACAGCTTGACCTCCTCTTCCCCTCCTCCCCAGTGTGCTGGCAGCACCACGTGCCTGGGAGGGCGGCAGGAGTGTCAGGTGTGGGGACCAGAAGTCAGGTCTGCGTTCCTTGGTTCTTGGGTTCCCAGTACTGAAGAACGGTTACTGGTACCGAGGCAATTGAGTAAATGAGCAGATGCAAGAAGACAAAGCATCCAAGTTTATTACACAAGCGTAGGTACATTCCAGAGAAGGAATGTTCATCCCCTGCGAATGGAGGAGACGCTGCGTTTAAAGACAGGAAGTCCAGTACGCTCTCAAAGTCAGCAGAACATGGACTGCTCCAGTGAGGAACAGCGTCACTCCAGGAGTAGGGTCTGTCCTTTATGCTAATACCTGATAACAGTTAAGCTGGGGGTGGAATAGTCATGAATTTTCTGGGAAGAGGGTGGAAAATTCCCAGAACTGGGAACCCTCCCCATTTTTAAACTGGTAAGGCAATTTCCGGGGGTTGCCATGGTATTTGTAAACTGTCACGGCAGCGGTGGGTGTGATTTTTACTATGTTAATGAGGGTAGGTCACTTGAAGATACTGCCACCTTACTTGTACGAGTGCTCCGAAGACCCTCTCTTGTGGCCTTGGTCACAGCTCCACTTTGTGGTCTTTCTCCCTCTTTTTGGTTGGTCGGTGCTTGGAGACCTGCTGTTGTAGACCAAACACCTGTCCAGTCCTTGGAAGCCCCCTTGATGTGTCGTGTGTTCTTTCTTGGAAGCCCCCTCTGGTCAATGCGTTCCTCCGTTTGTAGACAAAGCATCTCCTGGTGTCATCTGCTCCTCAGTGGAAACCGCTTACACGCAGCATCTGTCCTCCTTCCTCCTTGTCCCAACCTAACAGGAGTGAGGGGCACATCCTAGTGATGGCAGAGTGCTGAGCTCAGAGGTCCCCAAGGACTCCAGGAGCAGGGCCACCACGTTGGCCCTGGACGGCAGGCTCCTGAGTTCTGTATGACGAGTGACTGAACTTGCATCCAAACTTCTCTCGTGTTGGAAACGCCACCGCTGTTGTGCATCTTTCCATGTCCGGCACCCTGTCTGAAATCTGCCGGACACAGCAAGTCTATGAGAGGCCCCCGCCCCACCCCACCCCCGCTGCACGGAGAAATCCAGGCACAAACCCGGGATGTCCAGGGATGAGACCGGCACCCGTACTCTTCAGAGCCTCCCCAGTGACTCCAGAGAGTAGCGACAGTTGGGAGCACGTGATCTACACAAATCAAAGGACAATGGAATCTACTTCTTAGTGTGTCACAGGAAAAGGGTTGGACGGACTGCCACCACATTTGGAAGGGACATTTGAGATTGTTGTCAGACTTCAAATGGCAGCTTCCTGATGCACACCGACGTCATCTGGGACTTGGGGCATCGCAAGAGCAGTCACTACCAGGCCAGAGGACCGGATGTAAACAGGCCCAGCACCGCTCTCGTGCTCAGCAGGACACGCAGGCAGAAGAGTCCAGAGGGTGTGCCAGGTGGGAGCCCCTCCTCCCGGCCATCCTGCCGTCCAGGCGCCGGTGCCCAATCTGGCTGTGCCTCACCCGGGCAGCTCTGCGTGGCGAGCCCCAGGCTGGGGAGGACATATTAAGCTTAATCAGTAATGAGTTTCCTAAGCAATGAAAGGTCAAAATTGTTTTGCTCAGTGTATTACATTTACTGAGCACTTGCTATATGCAAGGGGCTGTTTTGGGTGCTGGGAAAAGTGGCTGGGGTGAGGTGTGCTGAGGGCTCCGCGCACGCTATAGGATGCAGACTCCACAGGCAACGGCTGAGGTGTGACATAATGTCCATGGTGGGCGGTGCTCCAAAGACAAACGTGGTGGAATGAGGGGAGAGTGCTGGAGGTGGGGGCGGCCAGGGAACGCTTCTCTGGGGATGTGAGCTTTGAGCAGAGACATAAAGAAGCCCGGGAGGAGCTGCAGGAGGAGCTGCGGGAGGAGCCCCCCGGGGGGACTGGCTGAGAAGCTGGACAGGGGAGATGAGCAAGGCCGGTTTGTTCAAGACACAGCAAGGCCAGCGTGTCTATGGAGAGAGGGCAGGAGTGAGGCAGGTGAGGACATGTGGGACTTTGCAGGACAAGGTCAGCCTCTTGCTTTGGTTCTGGACCTAGAGGGACAGCAGAATGCTGCGTGTATGTGCATGTGTGTGTGTGTGCACGCGTTTGGGCGTGTGCATATGTTTCTATGTGTGTGTGCACGTGTGAGCATACCTGGCCTTTGCTGTAGGGGTCACATGCCACATGTCTATACCATCCTCAGCAACTCGCATTGTTTATGTAACAGTGTGTCCTGGACATCTTCCCACGTCAGGACACACAGATCTCTGTGGTTCTTTTTAATGGCCAACACTGGCCTTACACGAATATGCCATCACTTACATGTCATGGATAAAAAAGGCTTCCATCCTATTGTCTAACTGGTACAATTAGCTAACCAGGTGGACAAAATAAAAATTTCACAAATGGACGATGGGTCAAAATTGTAAATGTAATAAAGTGCCATGACATAATTGACGTGTACTAAAGAGAAATGGTATTATCTTGGGTGAGGAAGGACTTTGTAAGCACAGCACCAAAGGCAGGAGTCATGATTGGTTTGAGGACATAGTGTTAAAGTTCTGTACATTAAAAATCATAAAATCAGGATAAAGAGGGGATGGTTTAACGGGTACAAAAACACATCTAGAAGGAGTAAGATCTAGCGTTCAGTAACACAGTAGGGAGACTATGGTTATCAACAATTCATTGTGTATTTCAAAACAGCTAAGGGTGGAGTTGGAATGCTCCTCACACAGGAAATGATAAATGCTTGAGGTGCTGGAGACCCCAGTGGCCCTGATTTGATCACGACACACTGTAGGCTTGTATCAAAATATCACACGTACTCCATACACATGGACAACTATTATGTATCCATGGTAATTAAAAATTAAGGTTAAATAAATAAAAAATCATAAAATTAAAAAGGAAATGAAACGACGAGAAAAATTTTATAACGTGCTATATTATATAAAAGGTTTCCTCTATACACATCAGTAATAAAAAGATAAATACTCCAAAAGAAAAGTGAGCAAAGAATATGCAGAGTAATAACAATCATGATGATGAAATACAAATTGCCACTAAACATAAACATGTTTAACCTTAATAGGGATAAAATGCAGATCATCTAAGGGAGGCTACTTTTTGGCCTTTCACACTGGAAAAAAAAAATGTTAGTACCACATTGGGGAAATATTGGGAAACAAGAGCCAGTTTCCAGTTTTTTTCATTTCCAGTTTTCCGGTTTTTTTCATTTCCAGTTGTTAGCGTTTAAATCATATCAGCTATTTTTTTCCACCTGAAAAGTTGTTTGTGCTCATTTAAGTTTAGAGAAGTAGGCTGTCACGACAATTAAGGATTCTGTGTGGTTATCGATTGGATAAGGGGGAAAATCAGCTGTAAAAGACATTACTGGGAAAACTGAGGCGATTTGAATACGGACTGCATATTATATCACATCAGTGGGGGCCATCCTGGGAGGGACAATGGTGTTGTTGTCATGGAGGAGAAAGGCCTTGTGCTTATTTATTTATTTAAGGGTGAAAAATCGTGATGTTGCTAATTTACTTTCCAATGGTTCAACGTATGAAAGTGTATCTGTGTAGTCTGTACGTCTGTCTCCCTATCTATCCATATCTATGTATCTACAGAGAAAGAGAGAGAGAGAGAGAGAGAGAGAGAGAGAGAGAGAGAGAGAGAGAGAGCGCCAGTACGTTAAAATGTTAACGATTGGCGAACACAGATGAGACATCTTTGGGTGTTCACTAAACTTTTTCATTCTTCAACTTCTTTG